>LUCH01001655.1:98357-119360 GCA_013368495.1 Paragonimus heterotremus
ACAGGATATAGGGTTTTCTTGGGGGACCCCACCCGGAGCCAATGACTCAAGAGTCTGACTCATCTGACAGTGAGGGCCTTGCGTAGCCCGAGGGCGCAGTGAATAAGACGTTGGTGTCTCATTCTGAACACTGCTGCTCGCAGTGGATGCACTCGAAGCTAAATCATGCTTCTTGGAGATACTAGATGTTTTTCGATCGTATTGGATAATACACCGGCGGTCATAGTCCACCGTTGGGCGATCGGAGTGCTCTTTGTTGGAGGGTACATTTTCTAACCCCCTTCTTCCTGATACGGAACACAGCAGTGCTGCAACTATAAAAATAGTTCTGTTGTATACCCATAGGATCGTGCTTCACTAGCTAAGCACTCCTATGCGGTCGGTAGTACAATATACAATGTTATGAGTGTAACTGCTTTTCGTCTGACTGCTCCCCTTTGTCCTGTCTGACAAGGTTGCACCTTGAAGGACCGGAATTCTAGTCAGCATAGCCCGCCGGATCAAAACAGTACACAAGCTTGACCACCTCGCCAAGGCATCAGTGGTCGACAAGTAAGGGTAACAAGCAAGCAAGGAGGTACCAATACTTTTAAAAGTGGGAAACATCTGTTGTGAAACATACATGTCTTATGACTTGCAAACAACTATTTCGGACTGATAAAATCTAAAGAACTACCCATCGGTTATCCTATTGAATTTCTGTTCTGTCTGCGTTTCTTCACATTACGACCTTTCGGGTTCAAATTATGGTATCAGACATTTGGGTTTATCGAAAATTAAATTTCTTCGAACATTTGTGTACCTCTTCTTTTTCGGGTGGATTACAATTACGCATTAATACACCGGTTGATCAGCGGGACGGTAGTCGAGTTATGGTTGGAATCTTCTTAAGTACGACGCCATAAATCGGTCAGCAAATTTACACAACCACGTGTGCTTCCTGGGCTGAATTACCTCAGTCAGCAGACTCTGTTTGGAGGGATAGTCTGTATAATCTTCAGTTAACTTCCGGCAAACTGAGTGTTATTCACTCAAAAAAGGTCTTGTGGGTTTCGTTTGGAAACGCCTGCCAGCTTACCATGCAGGTGGGTTTTAACTGGCTGTAAGTCGAGCGCTATATTCAGCCCCAACTTCGGTTTTGTGTGTCAGGTTTATCAGTTATCTAGGCCATCGAATTGTTTATGCGCATCAGAATGAACTGGATAAACAGCCTCTGTCATTCGTATATTACAGAAAGTCTTGTTTCATAGTTAACTTACTCAGTTTGATTTGGTTGTTAATTGTTTGAAAAAAAACGTATTTTACAGTCGTCCATATTTTAAGTTACGCAAAATCATTACATGTTCATTTTGATCATTCCCCCTGCATGTCACTAATTAATGAAACATGACAAGAGCGTATCAACTCTTTCTCAGTCATTACTCCTCATCTGATATATGTGTTAATATAAGTTACGCCCGTCACATTGTATGCTCACTCCTAAAAATCAAATTGCAGATGTACTCAGCTGACTTAAGTAAGTTCAACAGTTTATTAGATGGTTTTGTCGTCCATAGGCCATAAATGTGGGAAGTAAAAGAAGAGAAAATAGTTGATTTATGCACCTCCTTCTGTGCTGTTTTGGGGTTTGTTTGTGTAGAACAATTTATGGAAGTACAAAAAGGGGAAAGAGACTGAAAGTCACTAGGCTGCCGTGGAGTGAAACTACTGACAGGTTGCCGATGAGTTGTACAGATTGGTTAGAATGGGTACCATAAAACTTGTAACCTGGACGGTCTCTTACATACGTACCGATTGAATTTGCGTTTAAGATCCATCATTGACGACTGAGTTTGACCGATCCCCATGACGAAATCACTGTACCCACAATGTAGCCTGTTCTTTTAGAAACGTAAGTGCTTATCCCAGCATGGTAGAAAGAGGATGACCAATGTATAGCGGGTTTTATCGTTGACAGTTAAGCTTCTTCTCTTATACTTCTTATGTATTGATGATTGACCCAACTTCCTGCACTGTCTGAGTGCGGAAATGTTTTGTGGCGTGTTATTCTCCGAACATATTTAAATATGTTCGGGGTAATTATGGACCAAGGCATTTAGTAGAGTAGAGAATTTCTCAGGATGATAGATTACACAAATTCTGCAAAGGTGATTTCATATCATTCTTGTATTTTAACCACTTTTTTACAAATCGTCAACCGATCTGAGCTATCTCTCAAAAATGTTCCTAACTCTGGTTCGCATATGGAAACAGTTAGGTAGACACCTTCAAGATACGAACGCCGCTTAAAGTAGAATGAATATGACTTCACATCTAATTACATTAACCAGTCATCGTTTGTCCACAGAGGGTTGATAACAACGGTTCGGTGTTTAGTAACGGTTTCATGCTTTCCAACCACGTTACAATCCATATGATTTCCTTGTCATCGGCTGAGGGAAAAGATAGTACAGACAGAACATTGTTCAAAGACAGGTAACAAAGAGATCTCGTGAAAAGCCGCTACTGTCATCGGGTCAGGGTGATAACTATTAATAACTGTTGCTGTAAACAGTACGCCAGGTTGATATGATCGGCAACCTTCGTCCAGAAAGTACATGCGCTCTGAAAATTTGTGGTAAGTGGGATCTTTCTTAATATGCACAGTCAGAGCTCAAAATCAGTCACTGTATCCCTGACGAGAGCAGTAACTATGTCCTACATTACTTTCAGTACTACGGGTCGATAGATTGGCGAGTCGTTCCTGCAGTGACTTATGATTGTAGGTTTGATTTTGAGTTCTTTCCACTTATTTGCTAGTCAACCAATTAATAGTGCGTGATTGAAGAACAGCCATTTTACCAAGTCCCCAGCGTAGTTTCTAGAGTGCCGGCCTTTTGATTCTGCCACAGTAAACTTATTCGTTAGTAACTTCCGTAACTTAGTTACCGTTTGTGACGTCGGGGTTTTGTAGCTGTCGATCACAACTGGTCTCTATTTTATGAGCAGTTGCCCCAGGGGTGCAGCTGTTTACACTCCTTTACAATCGGTTTAAATCTGTGGTGATTTCTTCATTATTTGGGGTACCTTTAAAAACATTTCGAAACTGATGTGTACAGCTGTCACACTGTAGACAATCTGGATTAGCCTTTAGCTTTCATGGAAACATCATGTGAAATTTGCAACCATTCACCGATTGCAATTAACCTAAGTTTGGTTACGTCAAGTTATGCATTACTTGGAACAGATTTATTTTTCTTTTGAAGCGGCGCCATTAAGCCTATCGTTTAATGTTATTTCCAGACGTAATGGCTTTTACTTGATCTCTGCTCCTTGACTGTGGCGTACTTGATACTTCCATCGGTAATTTCCTCACCGACGTTTTACCAGTGTTAGCCTAGGCTGCCTGCCAATGGTACTAAACCATACAGCCCTTTCGAAATCTCTTTATTCCTAGGAAATGATTATTGAAGTTCTGTAAGCACATATTTTAAGACGTGTAGTATAGATCCATATAACTGATAACCTCATGTGGTCACATGGTCGTTGTGATTAACTGATGCTACGGTTTCTTTAACATGGACCAATTCCATGTCATTTTTGTATATAGCTGTTGATTCGTTTGTAACCGATTGATTTTGCAAATGGTTATGTGGTTCGACTTCCAGTAAAATCTCTAAAATTCTTTGGCAGAAGAGTTTATATAATGAGATAGGTGATGCGCGACTTTAAACTTCACCTGACTGAAATTTCCCACTATTGAGATGTATGTATGTTACCTAAAGATGACAAATTGACGGTACATTGTTTGAGGTGGTGATATTGATGATCAGATGTGAAGAAGGGGATTTGATGTTACAT
This sequence comes from Paragonimus heterotremus, assembly GCA_013368495.1. Lineage (NCBI taxonomy): Eukaryota > Metazoa > Platyhelminthes > Trematoda > Plagiorchiida > Troglotrematidae > Paragonimus > Paragonimus heterotremus. Next base: position 102,198 of record LUCH01001655.1, read on the forward strand.
ATATAGTTTTTGATCACACACCTAATCTGTCAAGTTGTCTCAGGAATCTACCACAGTCTTTTACAATACATTGATTACAGTCCAAATAAAGGGTTATATCACATCATTTGCCAACTTGCTCATCAATACAAAACGTAGTTATGTCATATTCGAACAATATTCCGCCTCGCACTTCAGTGTTATACCAATTCTCTTTGAGAACTATTATAAATGTATTCCGATGAGCATAGAGGATTCAGGGTTCACTAGCTTTTATGTGTCATACAGCACTCGTTTACAAACAGCACCAGGAGTCAAGTTTACTGTGTTCAGTGAATTTGACAGGTGAATAGTCTTTAACTGATTAGGTGATAAGGACAACCTGAAACAACGAACAGAACTACTATGTTTTTCCGATATGGGTGAGATCCTTCATGAAATAAGTCCGACAAGCCTGCATAGTGACTAGTTGCACGGTTTCACTGGATAAACTTTTACTGGAGACTTCCAGAATGCCAAGCCACCAACAGTACATCCTCACGATCGTACTCTGAACAACACTAGTGGCAAAGATGTATCATTTTCTCTTCAGATCAAGTAAACTACTGTTACCTTTCCGTAATCCAGCAGCATTAGACATACGGATTTTTTTACACCTTTTCATTGTATATCATACTGTTCACGGTATATCAAGTTTGCATGTATTGAGTAGAGGACAGTTTTTGAACTTCACGTATGAATAAAATAAAAATTAGTGTACCTAGTATAAAAACCTGTGTCTGAGAAAACCGTAGCAAATAGTGTTGTGACCATAAACGAAGACAACACTTGGATCTTTTGCGCACAGAATCGACACAATTGGCATGTTTCAACAGCACAACGAACGCAAAAGCTCATTTGCATATAAAAATAACATGGAATGTCACAGTTGCAAAAGACAAATTCATGTACATAAAACACCATTTATTGTCAGAGTGGATTCCAATCACTTTTGTGGTATCTCCCCTGGATTGCATCAAAGTCTCAGTAGGTGCCCATACCTGAATACTCATTAGTGGTGAAACGTGACCGTTCATTCTCAATACGCTTTCATGAGTCCGTTGCCTATTTCATTTGGACAGTACTTAGACTGGTAAGAAGCAGAGGATCTTTTTGGCTGTCATGGTGATTGTAAGCAAAATTACAGTAGTGTGAAACGTGTTGAAGCTAGCGAATTTTTATTTGCTTCCGAGTAGACCAACTTATCTTTTACACCAGAATATATATAACATGATTTTTTAAATTAAACTATGTTACGATCTCTTTTACAGGCCTTTAGTAGATGTCGACTTGCTGCTTAGACATTGAATGTGTAGTGACTTCAATCACAATAACACATTAATGGACCACTGAGTAAACTTGAAGGTTCATAACGATTCTTAATGCATACCCTAAAACTGACACTGTAAGATCAGTTCCACCTTTGTCTGGGCTCATGAAATAGAGGTAATGTGAATGGAGGTAGAAGCAACACACGCTCACGTTATGAGCCAAATCCCCTATCTGCTCGGTCACCAGTTCTACGAACTACGCTGATGAAACAGAAATTTCTAGCTGACTGAACTATAGTTTGCTCTCACCTCGTTCACGTGGACGGATGTAGTTCATCTGGGATTCCCAGTTTTCACTGGATACTGTCAAACGGGCTCGAAATTTGGTTCATAACAATGCTTGATACTAACTTTCAGACCAAAACTCTGAGATGGATTGTGTCCATCCACATTAACAAAATGAAAGCTAGTTACAATTCAAACTTGAAAGGTATTTTTTATCCCTTATGTAATTAACGACAAAAGGACACCAGTTTAAACAATTGTAGACCATGATTACTTGAGGGACGAGAATTCTTCCTCACTCACATTGGAATCAGCTAAACTCGATTTTTAATTTTCGCGGAAAACACGTTAAATTCGAAAGGTGGTTGATAACGGTTTTGCGCACGTATTACTCAGCCCTTGTGTCAGCTAACATGTTATGGCGTTGCAACGGGACCATTCAATGTTCACCATGATGATTAAACTGCTGATCGATTTTGTGCACGAAATCGCACACTTTCCGAGGTCAGCATAAACGGAGTCTGTGTTTCGTTCAGAAGGAATTAGTGATACACAACAGATCTCAGTGGAACGCTGGCATAGCCGTGGTAAAATTACCGGACATGTTTAACAGCATCCGGTTTGGCAACCTTGTGTGCACGCAGTCATGCGCGCAATCTATCTACTAATCGATTACTTCGGCATAGTAAAATTCATGGTATTCGGCTTAAACATTTTTACTTATTGTTGTTGTGTCTTGCGCTTCACGTCCATTTAAACAAACAATCGACAACCGATTCTGTATTACCACTTGAGTTTCCATTGATCGCTAAACGGGGCGAAAACGACGAACACCCCCAGTTATCAAGATAGTTGGTGATTTTGGTGTTTGTCTGTCAGATAAAGGACTAAAATACTCTTACCAAGCAAACAGTGCTGACCAACAACTTGCCCTGTTTGTACGACAAATCGAAAAAACTAATTTGCTTTCCCCAGCTGCCAAATGACCAGAAATTATATAGGGGTCATTGACTGAGTTACACTGAGTCGAACAATATTCGAGTTTTTGAAGTCGGGTTGCCGTTTTGGATATTCTGCCACATAAATAAGCGCTCCTATCTCCACATTTTACTCACCGTTAATGCAGACGCGTTTAAGGACGAATTTATCGACCTTGGCCCTAGTGTTTGGTAAGAGGATGTTTACTGTATTACAAACGTTACACCTCACTGTGGAACTCGAAGAAACATCCCATCTACACTCCCGGGTACATCGCCAGTGATCACTGCACAGATTATTTGCTCGTCTTAAGAATAGACACAATAGGTTATAAACTTTTGCGATTCTTTCCTACTGCATACTTCCGTGTTCCATCTGCATTTCAAATCAGTTACTGCCATGTATTCTTCGAAATCCATACTTCATTTTCTCAGCATATTTCTTCACAATTTTCACATTATTCATCTTCTTTAGTGAACAAACGTGACAACCATTTGCTTGAATTCTAACGAAATAATGATCTATAAGATAGCAGATTCTACTTTCTTGTCTGTTAACCTAAACGAAACCACTTAATTTGACTGCTGCTATGCTGGCACTAGTTGGTTTATCCGGTAATGATACCACCGATTTGGTTGGTTTGTTTATCTAACAGTTACTGCACGCTTACGATCAACTGATAATTGAACGTTCATGATTTCTCAGTCAGATGAAGGTCGAAGATGTAACCAAACCTACTGGATATGTTTTTTTACTGATCAGTATGTTTGGGAACTAGGATTACAAGAAGTTTAGCGCTACCCACACATTTAGAAAGGAGTCTGTCAAACAGTGTTTCTGATGACAAAAGTTAAGATCCACAAAATCCTCATACAGCTATAATATTCATGTAACTGAGACTAGTTTGTTTACAGGAAGACAGTATAACATACAGACTAGATTTTGAGTCCGTTGCAAACAGGTTACACGTCGTACTGTTGGTATTGTTGAAGCCATTTGCATCCGTCCGTTATTGCAACAATCCCATGCCCCGACGACATTTATGTTGCCATAGTTTTGTCGTCACTATATCAATATGAACCTTCATACTATTGTTGCGATTGATCTGACGACAAATAACTGGAAACTAGTTTATTAACTTTACTCTCTTCATTAGCTATACATTTAAAATTGTGTCCGTCGATCAGTTTGTACCCTAAGCTTTTTTGTCACCCACCGGTCCTCATGTGGTTCATTTTACACAACCAGATAATTACAAAGTTCGTGCTCCTTTATGTTAAAAACTGCGCAACGTGTGAGACGACAAAAAAAGAAATTGACGGAATTTAACGCATTTATCTGTTTGTATTCATTTATGTTGAAACAAAGCAAACCCCTTGTGATTAGGTTTTTTTAATGACCTGGTAAAATGAAAGAAATTTTGCGGCACCGGAATCTGCTTCTGAATACAGTGCTGTCTTCCACAGAATGACAACATAATGAAATCTGGTTTTGACTTGACAAATGGATCGATCCTGAGACAAACACCTGAATTTCTTGGGCAGTTTAATTCAAATTCCATATCCTTTTCTCATGTAGGTACTTAAACAGCAGTCACGATACCAAATTGGTCTGATGTCCGGTAATCCATAAACATCGCTTTAACCAGAGGCCGAAGTAATCACCTATTCAGATTGTCCGCACATACTCGCAATCAATGTTATGTTGCGCAGAATCCTCATAAAATATACTTGCGTTTTAGGCCTAAATTATTCGTCTCCACAGAAAATAATCAGTTTAATCGAATGAAAGAGTTGTTTAACGAGAACAATGCATATTAATCTGTGCTTGGTACGTTTATTTACACTTTACAAGGACTTGTCAGAATAAGAACAAACGTGGACGAAGTTGACCAAATCTCGATTGTTACAAGATTACTCGCTACCCTTGACAGTCGGATTATCCGAAAGTTAAGTGAACACAAATGAGAATGTCAAGGATTCTGTTTGCGTGGAATACAAAGTTTTTGTCATTCACTGGACATCCTCACGTGATCAGCAAATCCAAGTATTTTTGAAGTGTACTTTAATACAGTATTTAGGACTCTATTAAAATTAGTACCTCTGAATTCATTTTGTTGCGTACATGACATTTAGTGCTGACAAAATGCTTAAGGATCTTTCAGTCTGATCACCCCTGAACTAAACTTCTCAGGAATGTGGAAGAATGCGACGTGATTCCCTTGACCTTGAACTAAGCATTCACTGTTGGTAGTTCGCTCAGTCCCTTCAGTTACGAATGTGAAACACTAAACTACATGGAACAATCGAGTAATAACAAGAATGAAGGAGGTTAGTCACTGGATTGCATATTAACGGAAGAACTGTTAACACTTCCTACATCAATAAATTGTTTGAATCAGTAGGACGTACGTCCACAGAGTCTAAAGAACGAGCATGAATTATTACTGCCTCAATTACGCGAACAAATTCCAATTCTGAATATACGCCAGAAAATTTGTCTGGCTCAACAACATGGCCTGCTTCCATGACGTGCTTTGCAATAAACGAAGTAAGATTTCGGCTCACTCACTCTTTTGTCACTTTCTGTTGCATTATGTGGCGCACCAACTACTTAAACATGTTTGGAAGGGACTAAGACGCAAAAAATCTGGGCTCGGTTGGACTCAAACTGACGGCAGTAGCAGGTTGTCCACATGCTACTGGTAAGTAATTATCAGCAATACGAGTTCACTGCTCAACAGTGGCCCTGGTTAATTCAAAAATGAACTATCCGAGAAATCCCCTTTGGTAATTACCATCCTGGATCTCTTAGTGATTTCCATATGGCACAGTGGAATGGGCGAATAAATGAGCTCAAGTGTAGAACTACTGGATTCCAGGTGCGACTTCGTTATTCAGCTGAATGTGAATCTGTCATGTCTGAGCATTTTCTTCCTGTCACCTTATCCGCTTCCAACGAAGGTCTAGGTTTTTCAAAGTAGGTTTTCGCTAATTCAACAAATCTCGGATGCTTGCTGAACCTGTGCCCAGTAGTCTTTAACTATAAGCATACAAGTATTCTGGTGTATGTAAACTGGAAGTGTTTGTAAATAACTGTTACTATGAAAACCACTGAGTCCAAGTTGACATTATGCAATATTTACTCAGAAGATCGAAATGTAACATTTTTACATGGATGCTCAGTGTGATGATTCTTTTAGGAGAAGTTATCTGCTTGATTGGTGATGAGACAAAATCAACAAGCAATTGCTAAAACAAAAGAATATTACAGTGGGTATCTTAACTTTGCCACCCAAACAGGAACAAAAACAGGATAATTGAAGGTAACAATTTGGGTGAATTTACCTTCAGTCAAACTACTTTGATAAACAACAGGATAAGTCTTAACGAAAGGGATGAGAAGCAACAGAGAGATCTTTGTTCTCTACTTCATCACGAGCATCTGTATGCGCCGATGTAGTACAATCATACAAAGTCGAACACAAAAGTATTCCAACTATATGCAGAAAGACAGTAATTTTCAATGTTTTACATGGAGGCCTGTAAAAAAGTACGGGAACAAAGTACATTCAATGAGACAGAAGGAAATTGTACACTGACTGTAACGCTAACCTTCGAACAGTCAGTATAGAGTTTAGTCATTTTGCACACGAACTTCAGAAGTTTACTTCAGATGAATACGGAACTAATACGTTTGGACCAGTTTAAGTCGGAGGTAGGTAGATCACCTGAATATTTACTGCGATCACAACGACACAAGCAGGCTCTGTTTCGGTGAATTGTAGGTGAATTAACCACAAAATAAATTAGACTAAGGTCCTTAGACAATAAAAACGGTACGCACTGAAATTTGTGAGAATCAGGAGGTACATTTGGTGTTGAAGAACATTGAAAAATATTTTATAAGTCTGTTTTTGGGCTACTGCCTGATTGCAATGATTTGGTGTAACAAGAGAAACGGAGGGAAGGTAAGACGTTGCAAAAATGTCGGTGTTGTTTAGTACCCACGTAGATGCCGGACACTCTTGTCTGCCAACGACTCATGCAGTGGTTAGTAAACCAGATCAGACACGTAGGTTTCACACTGCAAGTTTCAATAGGCTACAGTAAATAACTTTCATCTAGGGCATTGCATATATGACTGTAATCCATATATCACTTGCGAGCACTTGTGTTTTTGTCATTCAAAAAGAAAAGGATGAAGTGCACCAAGGTAGGAACGGCAAGAACAGTGGAAGGATGGGCTTGATAGACAAAATATATTCTAACACCAAGTAGTATGTTAGTTGATAGTCCAGCGAGAAAAAATCCCGAACTCGTTTAAGATTATGGATGAACGCATAGTTGTTGTATGGCGCAACGAACTTTTCCCGGTACAGCTGATATTGATATTTTACTTTCATCTGCTTTGTCTGTTACCAGTACTGTTCACAGTAATGCAAGCGATGCTATTGCCATGGAAGTCGTTTATTTCAGGGGCAAAGAAGAAATCTCTTGAGGTCCACATATTCTAGAAATATAACTTCATAAGACCTTCAAGACGTAAAGCAGAATTAATTTGCATACATATAGATTCGTCAACGTCGTGTGACATTATTTTCAAAGTTGTGTGCAAAGTGCACATTTTCGCGAAGGAAATGAAACTTTCAAGATCCTTTGTTCCTACCAGATACAGGCATGAAAGTCAACTTAAGCCGCCTAAAGGGCGCTTCAATTCCTGGTTTGAGAGACTGTTCCTTTGCATTACATTTTTCTGCACAAGTATATTCACTTTTTGAGCTTCTCCGATCGTCTCGAACAACTTCAAAAAAGTGGGAATGGAACTCCGGATCAAACGATTACCTTTTAATTTCTTTCGAATTTTAGAAAAACGTGTATTGATGTAACGGTCTGTCTGCGCTATGGAGGCCTTAGTTTAACAGTGACGAGAAGAAACTAGCCGTTGTCGGAGCAACAATGATGGACGACTAGATAATCACTTGCACGCGTCTCGAGCAGCTACGTGTCTTCAGTGCGTCAACACTAGAATAATGTTACACAGCTAAATTATTCTCAACAAGAAAATTAGTTCGGTAGATCTTTCGTGGTCCGTAAGATGACAACCAATAATGTCTCATCGATTTTACATGAAAGTTATGTTGAGAATTTTAGAATTGTACGTCCAACAAATTCTTTCAGCTTTAGAGTTACGTTGAAACATAGATACACATACAAGCTTCAGGTCTTACAGTTAAGACGGATCAGAAGTTGGGAGGATGCTCTCAAATAAACTCAAACGTTGGAAGCTGGTTGGAAAATTGACGATTACTTCTTCAGAAAGAAATTGCTGCCCCGGCAAACCTAGTTTGCAACTTTCGGCTGTCATGCTGAAGTGTGTTATTTTAAACTTGTTTTTTAATTGCGCTGGAGGTTCCCAAAGACGGTAATACTTTGCTACTTTCTTCGTTTAAGCTGATGCTCTTGTAAATAGGCAGAAGCTGAGTACTAATTTTCAACTATCTCTGAAGTCACTCTAGTAATCCTAGCGCCTTAATTTACCTAAACTAACGTTTTTCTATTTCTATTTCCTTTAAATAAAGAAGGTCAGAAAGATAAAAGTATTGAGAGGATAGAATTAGTTCCACAAACTAATTGAAACCTCGCCTAACTAACTCACAAAACTCGATTCTGAAATGGAATCCGGCGTATAGGCTTGTTGTTGCAAAACATGAACTAACCAGGAAACTGCTGAAAGTGAATAAACATAAAATCTTTTAAGGAAAAATTCGGATTTTCACTTTCTCAAATGTTAAAGGTTTCGACTTTCTAGCCGCCATCCCATACGAATTCGTGCACAGAAAATGCACACGATTATGAAAAGGTTCAGTTACAATGGAAACAGGATTTGATACTCAATCGTAACAGTTTCCCACGAACATTGCTAAGCCGATAACTGAGTCGCCGTACATCCGTACGGTCACTGTTCGCTGCATATCACCAAAATCTTTGTTTCCAAGGTGTTTTCACTTAACCCAGCCTGTCAAATCACGTATTAGCCGTTATTTTGTCGTCATTTTTGTGTTTTTTTTCATTTCGCTCAAGAAGTGTTCTTAGTTGAAGAAACAGAAATCTATCAGCCTTATACATAAGGGATCAAACGAACAGAACACGCCAAAGCAAAAGTTCCTGTAGAAAGTAAGTTGGTCCGAGTTTGCTGAAAAAAACAAAATGTACGGTGATATCCAATCCAGCGGAAGCAACTGTGTCCCTGAGATTTGTTCCATTTTCGAGAAAGCATCAGTATCGGATACCTGACGATCATGTCACAAAGACGTAATCATTTGTTGAACCTTGAATCGATAATGGGCACAACTTTGGAATTACAACATTCACATCCATCCCACGTGACAAACATGGGTACACCAAGGTTTATTACCTTTAGTGAAAACAATAATTAAGTTGTAAGTTTTTTGTAAGTCAGAAAATCCCCAACCTCAAACAAATCGGAAATCAGAGCAGGACAAAGACACTGGCAGTAACACAGTAGGAATTCAATGCTCCATATTTGAGGAGCCAAAAGTGATCAGTGAATAAAGAATGTTCTGTTGTGGCGAACTTGAGTAGCATCCAACCAACAGTAACAAGAAGAGTACTCTAGGTGTTAATAAAAGCAGGTTTGCATTCCGTGATGAGGCAATGAACACCTTTGTGATAGTGTGCATAGTAAGTTGCAAACGTAAATCTGAGACCTTAAACGAACACTAACGGTGGCCTCGTATTGGCAAAGAAGTGAGTGAGTTACTGAATCGTTGTGATCTGATCACACGTAAGCAGTCAGCTTTTATTGAGTATGAATACTTTCGGTGCATCCGTAGTTGGAATACACAAGATACTATGTTAAAAACGAGCTCAGCCTTATGTCACACCAATAATGCGTTTTAGACCTCTCGTGAGGTGAATGTTTGAAGTTTATATAGCCACCCTTTTAGTAAAATGGGAAATAATAAACTCATCGTGTTTTCATTATACGTTTACTAATTTGATGAGCAATGTGATGGACAATCACTATCAGAGTCAATTAACAAATAGTTGTTTCAGTTTCACAATCGAGTTGGGGATAGGAATGCTGGATTTGCATAGCAATGCGGTGTTATATACGGAGTAGGGGATTTTGGACGGTCTTTAGAGGAAAACTTCAGGCTGAATCCTCTCGTGGATAATGAGAATACAGCTTCAGTCAAACTATGACTTGGTGTTATTTGTAGTTCTACTTCAGCATACAATTATAGAGCTAAAACAGTATTGTATGATGTGAAGTAGTTAATCTGATTGACAGTAGTACAACGAATGAAGCCACAAGTCATACAATGAATAACAACGAGGACCCTGATGAATGAAGATAGTATAGTAAGCAATCAGTATCGGTATCCATTACAAACCCCCAACTCATTTCCGCAGTCAATTCGAAAATAGGAACAATGGATTTGGGTAGCGCTCGAGCTGAACAAGCAGTGACAGGAGACGGGTAAGTCAAGGTGTGTGCAAAACAGTGTGCATCCGGAGTTAGTTGATGGTGTAGAAAAACCGCTGGAAAAATCACCATTAACAAGGTGGGTTATGCGAGAATGAATTTTGGGTATGAATCTGTCCTAGAGACAAAACAGTGAAATCAGTCATAAGCCATTCAAATCTGAACACACTTAGTCCCTAGAACATTCTCAAACAATCTAAGGTTTCAATCAAAATCAAGCACATATGTATGGCTTGGTATCAACTGAAGAATAGTACTTGTTTCAGCAACCGGTGTCGTCTGATCATAATGTTAACATTGTGTGCCAAACAATAAAACTCTATGTTCAACAAACCCACTGTTAAAATAAAACAGATAATCCACGCTCCGGTTATTACACATGAAAGCCTCCATTGTAACCTGATAATTGCCTTGATGACAATAAATCTGTAAAAACCCTTTTAAATACATGTCTGTAAGAAAGATAAGATATAGATAACGAGAATACCTGCATCTTGATAAATTGACTGAGTTAAGAGTGTGAAACAGAATATACAAAGGCAGGTTTCCAGTCAGGACAGGACAGCTGCTTACAGACAACAATCGTATCATATATTTGGCCAAAAATTACTCGCGCCTAGTCAACAAAAAAGAATTGTGACAAATATGAAGCGTACAATTGAAATGTTGGGCAGTTGTTGAAAAATTTATCAAATTGACTACTTTTGCTAGGGAGAAACAGCATGTTGCCAAACTTAAACATGGTACTAGACGAACATTGGTCTCACTAACAACCCTGAACAAACGCTTGTTCGAAGTGGAGGAAGTAAACAGGACTGGTCGTTCGATGTATAAAACAACGTTTGCATAGAGCATACAATGCTTGTCTCCTTTATTCAAAGTACTGACGGGAAGAGAATGTTTCATGTTGTCTGTGTGGTTCAGTCAACACACACCAAAAGAAATTAGCGTGGATGCCACATCAAGTGGAAGCACGAGGATACAAAAAATGGCATTCTGAAGAACGCCATGGTCACTTGACATCATGAACGAAATAAAACCGTTAAAGCGAAAGAATTGACTGTGGATACTGAAATAATAATTCACGTTAAAGATCAATGATTCGGTGTAACAGTCGACGGGACTGAAATAGATTGGTTCTGTTACCTTTGTTGCATCGTGATAATTCTGGAAACACGCGAACAGCTTCACATATAGCGTCCAGAATTGTGCTGCATCAAACCAAGGAAACGTTTGTACATACGGAGAAGGAATGTTTGTTTTGTCCTAATGAGTCCATACTGCCTTATTAGCTGAAGAATGGAAAATTCAGAAGGTGGATTTTATGTTTTTCAGTGCTGTTAATGTTGAGTACTTCATTACTTCACTGGTGAACATGCTGTAATCTTCACCTTGGCTCAGTAATTGCTGGAAGAACCTACGTGAACCGGAAAATTATTTTGACTCACATTTACAACCTGAGGTGAAACTTCATGGTATTCATTGTGGCAATCTAAAACATTGGCGGGGTTAACAGATTGTACCAGGTCAGATGCTAAGAGTATGTCCTTCGTCAAGCAATGGTGAGTGAACTGGACAAGCAAAATCAGAAGCTGCGTGCTGTTAAGTTGCTGTTAACACGAGCAACGTACATTCAGGAAGTTGATGCTGACATGAACGAGGAGTTTCATTTCGGGAAATTTAAAACCACCTGAAAACATTTACGAACGGCTTAGCCATTCCCAGAATCACAGACGAAAGCTTCATGTGTCGATGAAAATTAACCGATCCGACCTAGGCGAAGTCTAAGCATTAACGTGCGATACAGAGACGGGGTAGGGATTTGGAACCGAAAAAACCGATGCATCATCTCTCTACCAGTTCGAAAACCAGTCAAAATCGCGACTGATCATGGTTGAATTAGAGTGTTTGTTTTACGATATATGCTCGTTTACTGGAACCAGTTTGGAAAGTGAGAAAATTTAAAATCTTCCTTTAGCTGGACCGAACTGATTGACGTTTCTGTAGTCGACTGTGTACGCCAGTTCTGTTCTAACAATTACTTTAGTGATCCCTCTACAATTCGCTTCTCATAACGTGGCACACTTGACTTACACTGCGACTATGCACCCATGCTGTATCAGGAGTCGTCACTTTCATATGACTTCCCACACCAGTCAGAATAGAACAAATACATAGTAGGTACGATCTCGTGTGTGTAAGTCTTTTGGCTCAGATACTCCAAGTTTTATTCGGTCGTGTGACCAGCCTGGTTTCGACACGTGGATCCACTCTGTTGACAAATGTATCACAAAAGTCCGCGTAAGTCCGTCTCAATGATGGGCAAACCTGTTGATTATTGTTTAGCTTCCGACTGTAATTTCGTACACTCCTGCAGCTGACGTCCACTTTTCTCACGCCGTCAAAGGGTCGAATGTTCCATGTTCTAGCAATGACACCGGTATTCCTCCCTTTGACTGGATGAAAGGTATTCAGTTTTCTGATGAGTACTGATGAGTAGTCGGGGATTTGCTTAATTTCAAATTGAACATCACTCACAATTGATCGCAGCTGTCGCATTCCCATAGACTTTCCAGTCGGCTCCATTCAGTTTTGTTCATAACTGCTGTAGAATCTGTCAGGATTCACGGCTGTACGCAGTCTATCGAGGCGGGTTGTAAACCTCTTGATTCAGGGCAGAACGAGACGGAATGTTGAAGGTTTACTCAGATAAAACTGGTTGTTCAAGTGAACTCTGTGCACGGAATTTAACCGTCAGTAAATACAAACCAATAACACAGTAGCGTAAACAGTTCAATGCGGCGGTACAAAACAAACAAAGAGCGAGTTCAAAGGGGAACTTCATAGTGTCGAAGCAGGGCTGGTTACTTGTAATAATGTAAGAAACGTTCGGTCAGTAATTAATGTAATCAATACAGGAGTATATATGTGTAAGACCTACAGTACGATTGTTTGACCAATGGGGTATGGGTGTGGGGATCAGTTGAGATTGGCATTGTGCACACGGCCCTTAATAGGCGGCTAGTCGAGCGGTGGAGTCGCTGCGCGGAGTGTGGCGGTTCCGGAGTTCGATCTTCCAGTTGCAACTTTGCCACCCAACCACCAGTTTCAGTTGGATTGATCTGAACACAACTCCTATAGATTCTGGCCAGAATCTACAACTGCTGATGACCTTTTTACCTCTTGGAGTTTTGTCCTTTGTTCTGCAATCTAGAAGTTCACAGATAACCATTACCTCTATCTGTACATCTTTCCAGGACATACGGATAATCTGTGCTTTCAATGCTCTTTAACGAACGGTTCAAACGCGTGATCATTTAATTTACAACTGGTTTGTACGATAAAGTTAGAACGTATATGACACCGTGAAATTCGCACAGGTGACCATTAATTGTGTTTCCAATTCTGTCATTTGGTTCGCTACACCGATTTTAACACGTGTTCAAATGTTCATCAATCGCGTACATCACAAATCGCGATGTTCAGTGCTTGTACACTTTATTGATTATTTTCCAAATAAATTTCGGCTGAATCCAACCGTTTGCGCCTCCTGTCTTTTCACGTGTCATGAGGCTCAACTACACACATGCGGAACACACCCTGGTCGGTAGTCCCTGTGTTCTGCATCCGTCAGTGATATTTTTGTGCTCTTTCGTATCACGACAAACCAACCAAACTGTTGAACTTGTGACTGTAACTCGTTTTACATGGTCAGTCGCAATTTCTCCTATGAATCATAACAGAGCGAACAAACATCACAATCTACGTGTATTACCGATTATAGTAACCTCGTCGCAGAGCAGTAATTCTGGCCATTTATGAAATAACGTGCTGGTCGGATAATAATTTGGATGCAGAGAAATGGAAGTAAACAAGTCAAGTATGTCAACAGCATTCTGAAATCAAAGTCCTATCTGGAAACTGACAGATTGTACTGGTGTCTCAGTTGCCATGAGACTTTTATCAGCTGTTTCCTATTTAACACATTTGAGTTCCGACTCTTCTGACATCGCTGGTATTCTTTGTCACCATAACGAAATTTTACTCTGCGTTTAGTTCGAATGATTACTGGGTGACCTCAATATGTCCATGCTTTGGTTCGAGGAACAACTTCTAGCGGGGATACTAACATAGGTTCTGGCATAATAAATCCATTTGTAACAACTAGTTCACGTCATGGAACTCAAAGTGACCTTAATTCACTGACGAGTTTGTTGTTAGCAGACAAATGTCGCATGATACACTAGTTGTTAACGTTGCTCGCACTCGCTGCTTGAAGCCCTGACTTTTAATGACTAACAGTTTACAGGATTTTAGCACAGTGAGCATAAACTTATATTTCACTTCTTCTTTATGATTATAAATACCTGACAGAGCAGGTAACTGATTTATCTTAGCGGGTTTTGAGAAAATTTAATCTAAAGGACGCAATTTATTGACCTCTGCTGTCGATGGTTTTTCCGCAACAGGTTCACCTCATTGGTTTTTCTGTTCAGTAGTTTTGTGAGTTAAGTATGAGCTACGCACTGTTCAATACACAAATAATTAAGAGTGTCAATGATCGTACTCCCAAGCATACCGCAGATCAAACGCGATGATTCTGTGGGTAAAAGTTTCCAGGAAGCATATACGATCACTTTTACTTTCCTATTTCATCTACGATAAAACTGTTTCTAATTCCATATTTGAAGCATAAGTCGAGGTGAACATAACGAGATCCTCCCACAAAAATACCCATAAATTGAGTATACACTGTGAGTCTTCTTAATATACCGAATACAGTCTGTCTTCTCAATTATCATTTAAAATCGACTTTCTGCTTTGTCAACACACTCATTGGTGTCGATAAGATGACAGTCTGTAGATAGTGTGGACCACGTAAACACTTACTCAAGAAATGCCTAGTTTTAGCTGCATTCATCCTAAAAAGGGTCTTCCTCACAAGGCAAGTATTCTTAATTTATAGCCGGATTCCATTATGAATTGAGTTATGCCAAAAGTCGGATCTTAGAGGCGTCACACTTGCTCTTGGAGTGGTCAGTTCGAAGATAAGGCTCCTTCAGCTTGTGTGCGAATACCGTTCTTTTTCTCCTTAGTTCAAGCAGTGCAAACACCATCCAAATGAGTGGCATACGATTAGTTCGTAAATTTTACCGTGCAGTTTCTACCAAACCAAAGCCCATCAACAAAACATTGTATAATAAAAATTCGTCTTTTGTTACGAAGGCAGTGAGATTTGTTCTGAGAGACCTTTCTCTTAATTTCAACTGTGGTTAAAACCATCCCCATCTAACCCGACCAGTAGCCTTTTGCTGTTTTGGAATATGAATTTATGTATAACCATTTGACTATCTGACATGTTCCGGTAATCGAATGTGCACATTGTCCTATCCTTCTCTAGTGTCATCTCTATCGAATGTACCTAGTTAGAACCACTGCTGACACCCTTTAACCAAAGGCAGCAGTTACTGAATATGTCTTGGCCACAGTGATTCAGCGCCTCCGTCTAGTAGAAGACGGTTTTGGTCTTTACTTGAGAAGTATACGGTGGACACAAGTGGTGCTCGACCCTCCTTTATGAGATCGGTTTGTGCAGCTTTATTATATAATATGTCTACAGCCAGTATATGCATGCGACTTGTGGAAAACTCAGCATCCAGAGCTTCGTCTGCTTTCTGATATATCAAAACTCCATTCTCCGAAAAGCCTACAAATTCAGCAGCAGTAGCCGTTGCTGATTCGGTACGTAGTAGGTGCGTACAATACAACAGAGAGATGTATTGGTGGATCCCATAAATTACTCTCACAGAAACATTTAAGAATGGTTGCCATTGCAGAAACGAAGTCCACTTCTTCTTCCATATATTCATGCTACTACGATATGTTCTAATGACCACCAAGTGAGCGCTACAGAAAAGAAATTGGTGTTTGGGAAAACAGATTATCATATTTCAGTGAGCTAAATAGATTGGATTGAGTAGATATATTCTGTCAAATGCGGAGAAAAGACATCTCGACCTAATTGTTGTACCAGATAAAAGTATTGTGCGAAATAACCCTCTCTACAACAAAGTTTGCAAGCTACTTTACGGGCAGACATGTCTGTTTGCCCGTTGTACGATATTGTCAACATGATAACACACTGGTAAATACACTGGTGGTGTGAGGGTGGATATTTGTACCTTGATGACGTTCTTGCTGCCGGTTTTTCATTGAACATTTGCTACCGTTCAAATGCTGCCAATTTGGTCTTGATAGGAGTACCAGCTTAGTACAAAGACCGATTTACCTTGTCTTCGTCAAGTCTCGCGGACACAATCACATGCTGTTTTGATCATAAGACAGTGGTCACCACAACTCTTTCGAGCTTATCCTTTGAGATAAAAGGATAAGCACATTGTCAAAATGCTTGGATACCACGAAGTGTAAATTTCATCATCAGTTCCAGAGAGTCCAGTTTCAGCTGCCATAAGCTGAATCGTTTTGTGAAGACATTCATTCCCCAACCCCGTGATCAACCAGTAGATCTAAAAAGTTAGCCTGTTCACAAATCATTGCACCGACGTTGTTGTTGATTACCGTAAAAAGGTGACAAGGTTAGTTTCATTTTTGGTTCTCATTACAAAAAATAACAGTTGACGAGAAATCCAAGAATTACAGTTCTTCTGCAGTGCCTAGTTGTTTTCAACTGGTTGTACGATAGTGTCACACTAATATGATCCCTGAAGCTACAGATTTAAGATCATTGGGTTGGGCTTGCCTGACGCGATACCAGTGATACGTTGTCGCAACTACATAAACAACACCACTTCAACTGATCAACACTGATGGTAGTGGGAACAGTTTATTCAAAAAGTGTGAAACGATGGTCTGATATTTAAAACCCGACCAGTCATTCATAAGGTTATGCCTGAATGAATCGTCTTTCGATAATAAGACGAGCGACCACAATGGAATGTTATCCTAGACTTCTCTATGGAGTGCACAGCTAGGATGGAGAGTTGGGCTTGATGATGCGTACATGCCTCGTGCTACTCTCAACTCCACCTAAAAATATAACGATGCAGGCCTACTATAATATCAAAAGAAAAGAGGTCCA
>LUCH01001656.1:0-31267 GCA_013368495.1 Paragonimus heterotremus
AGGCAACCGTGTTAACCACTGCGCCATTGGCCTCACGTTAGGCACGACCGAATCATCATATGTGAACGCTCAACCATTTTCGCTTGTGAGTAATGATCAGGTTGCCCGATCGTCTCGAAATGGAGACACAGTTACTGTCTGTTAACTCCAATCGATAAATTTCTCCCAGCCATATCGTGCACCTTGTGACATACTGTTAAGCTGTAAATATTGCGAGCGCTACTGGTAGTCAACACACCGATCAAACAAGAATAGTTTGCAGAAAAATAACAAATTATGACAGATGTATTATGAGTTAGACATATGTGCCAGATGGTAACTTTCAGACTGTAATCAACTCGATGACGAAGTGCTTGTCAGCTCACACTGAACATCCCAGAACGGGTCCATAAATGGAAAGGCTGCAGAATGTGGATTCGCCAGATCAGCATAGAAACAAGCAGTGCCCGCCAAACCCTCGAAAAGTGAATACGGACAATCTGGTCGGCGAGCTTGCCTGAACGTATCTGTTTGCATAAAATGAGCAAAATTGGACGCCCGGTGCAAATATAGTGGTCGACCAGTCAGCCGGTACATGAGAAGAAACACGTAACTACTGCCAGCAACTCCGTGACAAATGCCTACCAAAAAAGAAGAAAGAAAGAACGGAAATTCGAAAATAAACCATTCGATCTCAAAAATCGCATGCTAACGCACTCGAATCTGTTGTGAAATTGAATAAATATAGATGTTCCAACAATAAGAAGTAAAATTCAAGCAATCAATCACACTGAATTAGTTGAAGGCCTGGTAAGCCAAATGAGAACAGTCTATCAGTACTGACTCGGAACGGCTGAGATAAATGTGATTCGCGAGTGTACACTTCAAAGTGTACAATGATCTCGTTCGCGCTTGTAATGTCCCCTGGCCAATTGTAAATGATTTATGATCTATCATCAAATTATTTCAGTTGAAAATCTACGTACGGAATCGATGTTTTGTCCAGCATACAGAGGCGTAAGGACCAAATGATGAGACGGAGAAAATAAGCTCAAAAATCTGTCCTAGATGACATTAAGAGAAAATTAACGAAGTCCCAATATTGACTGGTTATTCATACCAAAAGTGGTAAGAACTTTTCACCAACCAAACGCCTAACTGCAGGGAAGACAATATGTTGGAATGAAGGTGCGCAATCCAAAGATACCGGGTGTTTCAACGATGATTGCAGACGTCAAATTGTTCACTACGTCTCAAACAGTACCGTCAACAATCATGAGAGAACGAATGATGGAAACTCGTCTCAAAAGACGGAAATTACCGACATAAAGTGCTACTTTGAATGTGTAAAAAACAGTAGAACAAGGTTTTACACTGAACGATACCAGGAGAGTGAGCAGTGATACACAGAAAGAGGAACTAAGTGTTATGTAAGACCGAAACTGTTTGACTGCGATAGTCAGACAGAATATATGATAGCTACATCATTTTCCGCTCATGCAAGTAACGTAAGTCGCTGCCTGAGAGAGACGAAAAGCAGTTGTCTCGGCCTGCATTTTGTGCTTACAAACTGTGACATTATGATACGCAAGCACCTGTACGTGTACTCAGAATCGAGGGTAATAGGTTAGGAATGATCAATTGTCGTAATTGTCTGGGTAGTTGTGTGATAACCCCGCTGGACTGCCGAATGAGATCAGCAGTCGAATAACCAAAGCTATGGTAGCTTCTGCCAATCTCTCTCACCTGTGGCTTTAACTTTGCATTAACCTTGCCACTAAAGGATAGCATGCACAATGTTCTGATGGGTACTAATTTTACACAGCCGTTTATGTGGCCGACATCCAAAGACTGTTTTTGTCAATAAACGTTTTAGTAGCATTGTACACATGCCACGGGAAACGATAGAACTTGTTAACATGTTTTTGGAACATACGCGCAAATAAGTTTAACAGGCGAGTTGACCCCACTACATAGACTTCAGTGGTATGGGCACGTATTGCTAAAATGCAACTTATCGTTCACCGTGTGACACAATGTTCACACGACATGATTTAAGATGAAAGCGGTAGTTAGAGGGTCAGTGTACACATAGAGACAAAAAACGCTTTTCTAAATCATATCAAGTTTTACCTACCAATTTTTTTTAATATGAGTGTGTTAACAACGAAAACTGGCATTCATACAAGGAGCAAATGAGTCTCACTCAAGTGCGGATGACCTTCACCAGCATGAGGCAGTGATCACAGTTGACAAATCCATCCAGGGTACAAACCAGTCGGTAAGAACATCGGAATGTGTAAAGGTAACGACAGTGAGTTGACAAATAAGTAAAGGCGGATAAATGAAATCTGAGGAGTTGGCCCGAATGTCATCAGATGTGTGGAAAATATTCTTCTGGAAGTGAGTGCCCAAGAAAGATGTGCAGCGTTGTAGGCAAAAGATCGCTGAGAACGTCAAAAAGCTAGACCGCTTGAATGTGAATATACATCCAACAGGTGTTACGGGTTCTCGGTCATTGTACGACCAGTTCGATGGTAAATGAATTATAACGGTGGGAGATGCAGGTGACAGGTTTGCATCCTACTTAGGCGTTGTCAGAAAGAAGACTTGCTTAAACATTGCGATGACATCGTTGTGACGAAATAAACAACGCAATCGAGGAAAGCGGATAGACGAAACACAGTTCGCTGTGGGACATCGAGACAGGAGGTTAAACTTCTGACGGTCACACGATGGGACGTCTGTCATGCACTTTGCTGTTGTTTGCAACCACAGAGAATAAGTGACGCCTTAGAAAAACTGCGTGAATAGAATCCACTCCGAAGTTGGCAATATTACCGGTTATAAAAGCCAGTATGTTGACGCGGTAAATAGCAATAGTCTATTTGAGTTTCTACTTAGTCTAACAGGCTGCAAAGAGCTCTAACACAGACGTGTAACGAAATATCAATTTTCCGCACAAACCAATTAATTGAAGATACACCATGAACAGTTGGTGAGTTGATCGCGACAAGTGGTGTAAATGTAGGGCACTAAACGTAAACCATAGCGAGAGAGGTCAATACACGGACTGTTTTTGTTGTGTTTCAAATCCACCAGATGCCTGAAACGTGGATTTGCGATGGAACACTAGACGTGAGAGCATGATTAGGTCGCATTACATAAAATAACATTATTAATAACAACAGTAATGGTGGTGGTCGATGCGCTGAACTACCTCTGCGTGGTGCCGACTGGATAACCTTTGTATAAAGCTTGATCGGCTAAGGGTTCAGCAAGTCCAGACAGGACCGATCATTCTACCTGGTTTCAACGTTCTGGTTACTTTCAATCAAGAAAATGAAAATACCGCCAGCGCCTCATCGCCAGTACACGGATTATAACAGCGCAGCACATCTGTTCAGAATGTGGACATGTATATGAACAAGACGCTGGTTTGTCAGCGCATGCTCGTATGCATCTGGGGGGAAGATGATGTAGACAAAGAAGTAGGTTCTCAGCCTACTCCAATCAATGAATGAGTCTAAGGCGAACGCAGCTTTCCGGTGGAAATTAATCTCAGTACACATAGGAGGCATGCACATCCCGTCGAACGTAACTGTGAGAAGTTCAGGTGCACGAAAGCCGCTGGATTAACTTGGTCTCCGCAAGATCCGGCTTCTCTTATCAGACTTGCCGATGATCTCGCTCAGTCGTGCTCCACTAGACGCGAGTCTCACCACTGAATCCCGTAACACTTCCCATGCCGTACTTCGAAGAGCATCTGGTCGCCTCCATACGCAATGAACGGGCAGAAAAACACTGTCTCACTGCCAATGCAACGACCGTCTTACAGGTAAACATGACGTCGGGTACTGGGTCCCAAGCTGCTGATCACTCCGAGTGGTTTACTTGTTTGATCCAAATGGCGATACCCCAATTGAAGTATATTAGCAGGGCTCTCGTCTACAACAATTGTCAGCAACCTTCAGGCATTTTCACAATGGTACAGAAGAGGTCAGTGATGAAGATGTACGCCTCACAAGGTTTTCCGTACACCAGGCGATTGGTCACTCGAGGACCTACTCGTGTAGCTGCTGGAACCTACAGGACCATAAAGCAAATATGGAGAGCTAACTACGCAGCAATCCAAAGCCTGTACCACCAGTGCAAGAAAGATGTTGTTTTTGCAGTTGTTCCTGAAAAGTGAAGAACTGTCTGCAAGGTGAATCGTGGCCTCTTGGATACTTCCGAGGAGTACCGGTCCGAGGTATTATAGGCTCACCTGAACAATGGTGAACAACCATCATGTACGATTCTGACCCCGGAGTGGTCTTCAGTCAACCCGATCACTGGAGAGAAAAGTTCCCGTAATTTGAAGAGCATGAAAAGCACCGCTCCATGTTTTGACAAATTATAACCTAAATATTTGAGGCGTATAAAAGCTGGTGTCCCGATCGGATATTTCAATCTTTTCCTGCTAACCCAAAGTTTTCTAATCCATTTGTGCTGCGCTTGCATCACACTTGTTCCGGAAGGGAATAACCCTTCTCTCCCAGCGAACTAAGACTTATTGCTGTATTCTCAACATCGACACGTTGCTTTCACAAGATATTGGCTGATTCCAGCTTTTCAACTCACACTGTTACACTGCGACGACTGCCTCGAGGCGACTTCACTACTCCATGTGTCGCTGCAGGGCTCATACACCACATCCTCCAGCTTGTGTGCGGACTCTATGGACGTATCCAAGGCGTTCGATTCTAACCGTCAGGACACGGTTGTCAGATCGACCCAAGCTCTCGGTGCTCCTTCACCTCCAAAATATTACACTACTGATTCCTGTCAGAAAGCTTCCGCTACGCTCGAAGGCTCAGTACTCCGGTTCCAGTATGGTATTCGCCAAGGTGACCCACTGTTGCCGCTTCTATTCACCATGGCAATAGATGAGGTGTTGGCTCTATCTCGACGGGAGCCTGGCTACCAATTTCACGATACACTTGTCAGTAGTTTCGCTTATGTCGACTATGTGATCCTCCTGGCTGAGAAACCGTCACGCCTCTCTGAGAAACATGCAGCCGTCACTAGTGCTCGAGATTTATCCGGACTGAAAATCAACACCTGAAAGATTAAATTCATGGTTATCGGTGGCGACCATAAGCACGATGCAACTGCTAATGCTGATGAGTCTATTCAATTCGACCGGGACATTATCCACTCACTAAGTGCCTCTAAAACGGTGACCTATCTCGGTACCTCGCTCATCTGGAAAGGTAAAGTATTCACCAATCTTCGATAGCACCTTCTTACCATGTTGGATGGAACAAACAAGGCGCCCCCAAAATCGTACTGGCGCCTATACCTTCTGAGAGAGCATCTGATCCCCAAGATGAATCACTCGTTAGTTTTCAGCCAAATCCAGTGAAAAACGCTCAAAGCTATAGACTGCACAAATCGTCAGTTCTTTCGGCATTGGCTTCGTCTGCCTACGGACACACCAACCAGCGATATTCATACCCCACTTCGTTCGGGCAGTCTGGACATTCCGAGTTTGTCCAGCACTACTTCCATCTCGGGCAAATCACGAGTACAGAGACCACTTTCCAGTCAATGTCCAGTTCTGAGGAACGTGGTCGAAGATGATTCGTCTGGCTCCATCATAAAGGATATGAACGTCTCGGTACGCGTTCAGGGTGTGGTAGTGATGAACAAGGAGATTCATGCGGTGTGGATGAATAAGCTTTACCATACGTTATACAGCCGTGATCTTCAGGAATTGTCTCACTCTCCCTTTTCCAATCGTTAGCTGTTGAATCCAGAACGCATTTTCCCCAGGATCTTTATTCTTGCAAACCAGCTCTGATGCGGTCCTCTTTGGACTAAGATCCGGAATGCTCGAGGTGGCCAAAGTGACCACTCAGTTCTTTGTCACAGTAGTCAAGGCCAACCAGTAGTCCCCGCTCATATTTTCCAATCGAGCCGAATCTTCCACGATGTGCGTTATGCTCGACACAACCGCGCGGCCAAGGACCTGACGAAAAGGTTGCGTAATCTGGGCTACGTAATCTTCCATGAGCTGCCAGTATCAACGGCGGGCTCGTTCATCAAACCTGACATTATCGCGATTCTTGATGGTACTGCTGTGGTATCGAGTGTCAGTATAATGGACAATTAACGAAGCTAATTTGCCTGGAGAGACAAGGTTATGAAGTATCGGACCGACTCTCACAATGCTGCCATTCAGTCGGCCCTCCATATTGTGAGCTGTAATGTGGACTCTAATTCTCACCACCACTTTTCGTAGTATCATGTATCCACCTTTTCTCAATGCAATTCTTCGACTGGGACTGTCCTCCTATGCAGTTATTGATTTATGTCAAGTGACTTTTCTAAATTCCCTGAAAACCTATGACACATCTATGTTGAGAACCTGACGTGGACCGTTGCCATCTTCTGGTAGTTGTTTTACAATTAAGGACATTCCTCGGTCTCGATGTTTGAGCCTTGATTGTGATAGCAATCATGTGCCCTGAAGAGATATTTCTATTTTTGTCTTTCCTCTCTATTAACATATCACACGAGTAACTATTGTTTGATAACGTTTGCTATATTCGTGGAAGGATTTACCAACTGTTTAGTGTTGTTAACCAGACAGCTTCCTATATTTGACAGACAGTTTTCTTCGAATTTCTCTATCCTAAATTTTTGTTGCTCAATGTTGATGTCACTGCTTGCTATTTGTGTGAATGAAGTTGTGTAGATTGCCCGCTCAAAATAATCGATGAATGGTAGTAACAGTAGTGTCACTATTGTACACCAGTCTGACAATGGACCGAGTGTTAATTCAAAAACCAAGGAGTAGGCAGACGGCGTAAAACGCAACATATCGCGAAGTTTCGACGAGAAATTTTACTAGGTTAAAAGGGGACCTAGTTGGTTCTATGACTATGACGTGGGTTCGGACGATGAAAGCTTTGAAGTTAACGCTCAGACTCTCCGGATGTGCACAAGCTTGACTGGAACCCGAAGAAAGAAAATCGCCCTGGTTGAACAAGCTATCAGAAATGGTGTGAAACTGAAATCAATAGTACTCGTAGTGGATGAATTGGAGCTTTCTCAAATCCGTTACAGTTGCCCTTTGAAAACAACCGACGAGGTTTTTAGCTTTCTGAAAGTGCCAAATATGAGAAAATCAAATTAAATGGACGGAAGCGAAATGTAGCAATCGACAAGGGAAATAAACGTAGGTGACTATTGGTTGAGATCAGAGCAGGAAAGATAACAGACGAACAGGATTAACAGTTAAGTTGCAAACTCACCAGGACCTTTCTTAAGCAGTCCCCGTTGCCAAACCACATCCGCGCACCGATAGCATTCGGCCAAATAACGCTCATCTTTCCAGAGAATGTAGGCACGAGCATAGGCCATAATGGCACCTGAAAGGAATCAACAAACCGACTGGAATGTTCAGAATAAAAAGAGAGTACATACGCACGGTCAACCGCGTCTGGATTCACTGCAAAAATGTATTATAAACGTTTTAAGTCGAACGATACTACTCAGCTATTCAAAGCTTTTGTCTTCGAGCAATTATTGTCGGGGTGTCCACTTGAGGCGGAAGCGACAGATTCAAGTTGCGCTCCCATGTTAACACATATCACTGTCCACAACGAGAGAGGAGTAGAAATCGTGGGGGTTGTTAGGTGAGCATGTTGGTTATTAAACTACTGACCAGACTAGTTGTTCGTAATATCAAGGTTAGTTAATTTTAATGGTTTCATAACAAGTGAGCATCAACTAATTACGGTGCGGTACGTCTACATAAGTTTGCCTGTCTACAGAACACTCGTGAAAGGAGATAGTGAGTACTCTAATGGCTTACGAAAAATAGGTTAACGCCTCCAGGTTTCATATGCGGTATTATTCATCATATGACACAGAATCATATGTATAAAACTGATATAGAAGCAGAACTCGTTGTGAGGGAAACACGAATTCGCGCCTCTCATAACTGGAAGTGTATCTCACAAACTTGCAATGCAGTTCAATATCAGCTCGCGTTTGTGAAAAACATCCGGACTCGGGACATGACACGAGCACAGGTTAGCACATCCCGAATATACAAGCCGGTCTATAGATTGGCCTGTCGTGATATGACAGGAAGCGTCAGTCGGGTTCGTCCGGAATCCATGTCATCGTAGGAAGACTGCGTATGACTGAGATGGGCGAACGTACGTCCACATTATGTCCGGCGTTCACATTTTGAAAGAGAGTGTAGGCCACCGATAAAACGTAATACCTCATGAACTGTGCATAAGTTAGTCATATTCTATTAGAATTGAGGAAACTAGTTAGCTCCTACTGTGACGCATCGTGCTGCCGTGTTGTTGACGCCACTTTTGTTCTCGATTGTGTAAGTCGTGTGCATGTTTTACTGGGCCTTTGGCTCATGATTGTTTTTATTGTCTCCTTTCACATGACTATCGTTGGAACCCTTACTTCAGAAGAACGCTGTTCCCAGCGTCTCCACGTTGCTCAAAGTTGGTTTACGAGTGTAACAGGTACACGAAGCCAGAACGTCTGGCTTGCCTGTTACACTACCACATGTTACCACTGCCCCGTGTGACTGGCTGATCAAAAGTTCATGTTTTACGTACAAGCAGATATTCAGGTTTAACACCTACTTTTCTGGACGACCAGCTTGTTCTAGATGTGGAAGATGTCCCTCGTCCACCGCTCGTACGAGAAGAAAGCGAAAACACTGAGAATACAGCCAAACATTTATCGCACTACATAACGGTGCAAACCACACGCATTTGAAGTGAAAGACAACCAGGGCCGGATGGTCAAATATGGCACTCTCGGCGCAGTCAATGAAACGGCAAAGGTGAGGAGAGTGCATAGCACACATGACTGACGGGACTGCTATCCATGAGAGAGAAACGTCCATAACTAGTGTTCAGAAGAGCCTGGATCCACTCGACGACTGTTTGTTTGTCATACAATGGAGGTATAAGATGGCCGGTTTAGTACGGACTGAAGGTTGACTGCTCTTTGTGAAGTTCACAACCTGCCTAACTTGGGATTTTTAATATCAAAATGAGCTCTCAAGCAGAATTAATACCTTGTCAGGTATATGCTGGTAAGCGAAAATTGAAGCGGATCATCTAGCCAGACGTCACGCTGTTTCTGGAGGTGCTTGCAGGTGAAGTCTTTAAACAAATGTGAATACTCAGTTTCAAAAACCACTTATGTGCAATCGGTAATTTGGTGTTTTGGTAACGTTTAGCCCTTAACAGAAAAATTTCCAGTTTCTCAGAGTTTTTGTGCCACCAATGAAACGTTGTCAATAAATCAAAAAACCGGTAGCTTACAAGTTATTCTGATATTATGAATTCTCAGCCAGTCCAAGGCATATTCTATGTAATGTGGATGGTCAATTAAAAAAATGTCGACGCGTGTTGGACAATAGCTAAGCAACAAAAAACGGATGTTATCAACTTTACATTAACAAGGAAGGTAGACAAAAAGATGTTCAAAAAGGGCGAAAGAAATGGTAAATTTATGAGAATACGAAAAAAAAGCATTATAAACCAGTTGGCACAGCAACGTGCAACAATCAGTGATGTGATCAGTGTAGGTTAGTGGTCTGTCTGAGAGATTTCTCAAGTACACTCAAAACTCATCGAACAAAAGCAATGAATAGAAATCACATGCAGACTTGGATATTTCGTTGAGTAACTCCAACAAGAGCAATGACCAGTCGGTAAGTCAGTTGCACGTCATGTAAATATGACGTACGGTCTCGTGAAGTTGAACGTAACCAAAACCGTGTTTAAGAGATTTCAAACTCAGTGATTCCGACATAATATTCTGTATGTGAAACAACTAAACTCCAAAATGATGTGATCCAATGTTGAAAGAAAAAAATACACATTTGTGGACAAAACAAGGTGATGAAAGTTGTTGGCAGCGGAGAAGAAAGTGTGCAACGCTAGTGCCCATCAAATTCTAACCTATCTGTTAAAGTGTCCGTTTTTATAAGCCACGTCAACTGACTGCCTGCGAACGTTCTACTGGTCTCCAACATACACATTAAACAACATCGAAATATCTGTCAAATTATGTGACTAACAATGAACAGAAACAATACACCTAATAGGTCTCAAGTCAAGACCATCAACGAACTCTTATAATTGAGATGAACCCCAAATAAGCACAAATCAGACAGTTCGAATTCCTGGTTTGGACATACAATTTTGAAACCACAGACTGGTAATTCATGTACTTGGGTTATCATGTACACAGACTTCTATCACGGTGTGCTCTATTCGAACTCAAACGCAACGTTTATTTGCAAGGCACGATGGGAGAGTTTTGCATGAAAAATTATGATTAATAAACTATCTGGAAATGAATAGTTAAACGAACGAGATAGTGTATGGATAGGCTGTACTTCAATGCTTCCTTCAGTGCATCTCAGTACACAGGTAGAAGGCAAAAATACCTTTCTAATCAAGGCAGCACGAGAACGGATTACTATTCCGGTCAAAATTGACAGTGCACTCGTCTGATACCAATGCTGGTGTACTCAGGTGATGCACTTTTGCTGAGGACATAGGATAGTGCATACAAACGAGATGCCAGAAAGAAAGAATGCGTTCTCATGTTCAACAAGGGATGACCGTCGACCTTGGTAAGCAAACATCCGAAGTCCAAAACAAAATCAGAGAGGTGCGAGGTAAAACAAAATAGAATAATCGGACTAGCTAAAAAAACGACGTGGCAGCGAAAAGATAAATTGGTGGACAGAGAAAGACAATCAGTAACAGGTAAAGAAATGTAGTGGCGAGATTTCGATAAACAACTGGCGTAAGCAAACAACAAACCATGGTCAATCATCGGGTGCTCATGAAAGTCTATGAACACTATAAAACTGTGACAGAAGTTCGGTCGAGCTTTTAATAACATTTTAGCAACATTGATAGGCCAAATAACAAATGAAAACCGGCCAAAGGCTTACTATACGATATTTTATCAGGATATAAGCTAGTTTAGAGAGGCGTGTAAGTCCATAAACAGTAGGAAACGTTGACTCTGATGGGGGTAGCGTCAAGAAAGGTCAGCACCCTAAACCAGTACACCATGATTACTAACAAGACGAAACAGAACGGTGTTGAGAAAGCACTGAAACAGCTGCTGATATTAACCCGTCGTTTGTGTCTAAAGAAAAGCACTCCAAGGAGCTCGAGAGGCGCGTGTATCGTGCGACCATGCGAGTTATGTTACCATAAGACTGAAAAACATCAAACTTCTCCAAGTAATCGACCGGTGATTTCCATGTTCAATCGAACGCGCAGAGTGATGGTGACCAGTAAATGAGAATACGAGAAGGCAATCGTTGGGCTGTAAAGTTCGAACATGTTGACCCGCCAATCGTCCGCTATTAATGTTGTAACCAATTGACATAAAAGACCATATGGGTATACGATGTCATGTCACAGGCAAAAGAAGACAGCTACTAGTAAGGAGGCCACTGTACATTGAAATTGTTTCAAGGGTTAAGGACTGGACGACGGAAAATGTGACTGCAAACGTTTGGATAGATGGAAGCCAATCAGGGCTTGCGAAGCCAATGTTGCTACAATTCGAATGAGCTGTCCGCTAGTTAGAAACACTTAAAGAAATGAATCCAAGAAAGCCACAGACAATTTTTTACGCAGATGCTGTCAAACTATCGCTTACAACTCGCGAATGATACAGGCACAGTGTGAATTGCTTGAGGCTTAAAAATGGAGTGTTTAAATGAGGTTCTGTTCATCTTTTTTTTAAATTTAAAAACCAATCGTTCACATCAACGGTCAGCGAACATCTGACGATGATGACAATGATTGCACATTATACAGAAATTACGGCTGAGGAAGTGGTTGCTTATGGACGACACTTCAAAGCATCTATGCAGAACAACATAGCAACCGAGGTAGTCTAACCAACGACATCTCGAATCCGGTTGCACATCCACTCTTGGAACGCTTGTAATATAACGGGATACACATTTGCCTGTCAGATAGGTTTCGTGTACAGTATCCCATAAGAAGAAACACTCTAGCCAAAGAAACACTTTGAACAGATGCGGAATTTTCGCAATGAGCATATCGGCCGAGCAAACGAACCTCGCAGAATTATTGAGGAAACACCTTTCAAGAGTAAACGGCACAGCAATCAAACTGAACCAAGCATAAC
The DNA here is from genome assembly GCA_013368495.1 of Paragonimus heterotremus. Taxonomy (NCBI): domain Eukaryota; kingdom Metazoa; phylum Platyhelminthes; class Trematoda; order Plagiorchiida; family Troglotrematidae; genus Paragonimus; species Paragonimus heterotremus. Next base: position 12,205 of record LUCH01001656.1, read on the forward strand.
TTGGTTGCGCAACAACCACAGGAAAGATCAATAAAGTACATAAGTCTGTTTATTCTCGTAAGCTAAGTCTGATCTAGATCTCATTAAGGAATATGTTGTAAAGCGTACTGTAAAGCAGTTTTCGTCTCTGAACCACGCTGAGACAACGCTTATAGAATGGTGCCTAGGACATGTGGGTAATGAATTTCAAGCATGGTCTTTGACAAGCCTAAGTTTACAAAGGATATGAGAATTCGCTGAGGAATCGAAGCACCGGATATTGATGATGCAAATAACCCAGTTGCAATAAGAACCAGACTCTTCCGTTGGAAAAGAGAATGGAGCGAACCGCATTTGCCCAGGTTCTTGGAGTTCTGAAAACAGCAACTCACTGAACGATCTTTAAAGCACAACGTACCTCCTCATAGTATCCTTCTCAAATTAGTCATGAGTCCATATAAAGCACTACCTAAAACATTGTTGTTAGCTGAGGGGTTCCAGATTCAAATGATCCATAGTTGGATCTCCCCTGGACCTGAGAAGTCTGCCATTGGGTCAACTCGCGTGTAACCACACTGAAAAATCGCAGAAAGCACTGGATGGTTGAATACCGATGAATTTATGTTCCCGATCTTTCGGTGTGAGGGCATGTGGACATCATTATCGTTTATCACAATATGTGGTCTTTCAGTACTGTGTAATACTTATGCAAGCTCAAAACTAAGGATCACTCGATAATAGGACTCCATTTAGACAATCTATGGTACGTCAAAATACTGAGAGGGTCCATAAGGATCTCAGTACCGATCATGCGTGGATGACTATGTTGACGGCTCTGATACACTAACGACTTTACTCACCGTATCGCATTCACATCGAATGGATTGCACACAGTCCCGAAGAATAAACAACTTTCATCAGTTGTAGGATATCCGCACCAAATTTAGTAGGAATGAAGTCACACAGTTTGCGCGTCGTGTTTAACACGTTATTGATAAATGGATTTCGATTATAACACTCCTGAGGAAGGCTACCCGAGGTGGTTGAAACGTAGAGCATTACAACTTGCTCGAAACGTTGTGTTATTCTCAATCCATTTATCAATAAGCAACTTTGCTCTCTTCGGAAAGTGTCGGTACTGTACTATATTACCACATTGAGTTTATTGTTGTAAAAGAACACTTTATTGACTTTATGAGGCTCCGGGACGAGATAAACGGTGGAAATTCATTGTTATCGAGTACATTGTTTGAGGGTACGTTAGAAAAACTGATTCTGATATAGGATATGTGGTACAAAAACTGTAAACTACAGGCTGAATAGGAACAAATGATTAACACGGGGCCTAGTGAAAACAGGCCGTCACATTCGAAGCAGCACAGCGGATTTAACTCATATAAGAGGCAATAGAATCAATTTGTGATGTGGGTCATTCATTTTAAAACGACACATTATCCGCAAACACTTTTCTGTAAGATTCTGTAAACAGTCCATTAATTATCCATTAGAGTAAATAATTGATTATGTGACCCTGAGATGTCGTCCCTAATCGATTAAACCTGACCTTAAAATGGAAATAATTAACGGAAAGTGAACGAACCGGAATATTTATCGGATGGCTTATCACTCAAAGTTGCACTTATAACCCATGATGCATATATCCGACAAACTGTCACATGACTAGAACGGAGGAAAGATCGACAAGGTCAACCTCGTGGAGGACGAAAGAAAAATAACCAAAAAAATGATGATCTCACTCGTGCAACCTAGAAGAGAGAAGGTTTCGTGTTTCCTCAGTAGATACACTTGTCAATATGGCTGGAATGGTTTTACTCACCGGTCAGAGGACAGCATGTCTGCACAAACTGAACCAGAACTGAGTTAAGAAAAAGACAACACGGCAGAGCAGGTACACTGCTTGCCAGTGAGTATTTGAACCGCTTTTTAAATTCTGGCTATGTTCATTGGTGATTATTGTATTACCCATAATTAATAATGGTTAGCATATCTGGAGCTCGGAGGCGACGAGAACCTGATCGAGAAAAATGCCCTCACAATGGAGCATCGCCACCTTTTCCACTAGGAACAGAAGCAAATACGTTACTGTGGTAGCCTGACACAAATCCCGGTTTTGTCCCCTGATTACCCACCGAACTCTCGTTCGGAACACAGCGATTAAAATTAAAAATGTGACCTTCTGGTCCTAATTCTGAACTGCATTATTGCATGTCTTCTAGAGGCACACAATTGGCTTGCCTTCATGTGAACTACACGAATTAGTTGATGCTTTTCCCATCCGAAAAAGATGTGGTACAAGTGACGATTCTATGTGCACGAAAAAAATGATGAGAATTTGTGCACCTGAGCTTTAATCAAAGATCGCAACACAACGCTCCATATCATGAGTCGAAAGAGATAAGCTTAAAACATTCCGGTGATTGGTGTCTTTTGCTTTAAAACCGAAACAAACAGGACTAGGAAAAGCTGACCTATAGAAAAATACCTTCAACAAGTATTACTTTATGAACACTATGGAACTTTTTAAATAGGTAATACATACAAATTAAAAACGAAACAATAGGATACAACTGCTTAGATCGTGACAAAATACATTACTACAACAGGAAGAGGTTGCAAAAAATATTCAAATTTTCTACACGTGCATGATAAATCCCGCTATAGTTCAGCACTGTCAGTGTTCATCTACAGACGATACGTCCGTCTGTTTGGGTCCGGTTGTCACGATCACTCCTGTCTACGTATGGGTAGTTTAGTATAAACCAACTCATATATTACTTTGTGTGGTATAGGTTGGTAAATATTCTGTCGTGTAAAAGCTAACTTAGCCGAAGAAATCTCAAGAAAAGTCTTATTAAAAGTAGTGTTGAAGATTACTGAGACTTTAACTGGCACCCTTAGTGATGCTTTGGGGAAGGTCTATCTAAAGGGTTGTAGTAGCAAATTTTTATATTCATCTTTCCTGTTGAACGTGATCAGTAGAAAAGAGATATACCCTATAACAGTGCTGCCAACAAAAAGAAGCGATCGTGTTGTATTATAAAACAGAAAAATTGCGGAATGGTGAACATGATGAATGAGAAGTGCACAGTCTACCAGACTTATGCTGACTTCGAATGACGTTCACTTCCTGTACTCATCCAATCAGTTAATTGACAATACAAATAAATGTCAACTATCCTCATTAGATTACTTTATGCACTCTTTTCTGTAAATAGAGCGCGTTAAAGTATCGTTTCAAGATGCATCAAAATCAAAACTCCTCTTGCTTTGTTCTTCATGAACGTACTTGATAAACAACACATATTTCGTTCTTCCGTTTATAAAAAAAAGTCCATGAATTTTTGTATGACTTTCCATGCCGCTGACGATAAAGATACTCACTGTACATGAGTCCCGTGCAAAAGATAAGACATATTAATGTTTGCGATGCGTTGATATGTTGGAAGGGAATAACCGTAATTCAGCGTACTGGACAGTCGAACATCATATGAACTCAAAACAGTACGTAGCGAAAATGCATCAGAATACTTAGGAAACTTACCGAACCGGTACAAATTATCTAACAGAGTTCTACTTCGTCATCATCATCACAACAGTCTTGAGCATGTGATTTAATTTTCTACTAACTGCGTAAAGTGTACAAAGCCAAGGAATAAGGCTACAAACTGAATGACGGTTTAATATTGTGAAAACGATTTCACTAGTAACTGCTCGATGTGACTACTCTCAATCACAAGAGTTTACCGGTGAAACCGAACAAAACAGGCACAACTAGCTTACACGCCCCAGAGAAAACGCCTCAACGAATGTGGTTAATGAACATGTAGACGAATGCGTCCCGCTGCCTTAGGAATTTCCTCGGAAGAAAAAGACTACGAAAAAACTGACAAGTATCTGGAATAAAGCTCAGATCGCTTTACCACTGTAGAGAAAATGACGCCATATGCACCAACTCGTTATCATCCGGGGACCGTCTGTTGTGTGGGTGAACACCAACATCTCACCAAATACTCTAAACCCCAATTGAGCATGCATGACCCATGAATTACAACACGGCAAGACAAGATAGCAGAGAAGGTAAAGACAATAGCCTACAAATAGTATGTGAATTCACCAGAATCTTCGACCTGATAAGGTCAAAAAAATGCCGCAGTTGTGTCACATAAAACAAGGGCAATCATTAAAACAGATGTTATGAGGAAGATTACGGCGATTAGACCAACCGGAAGAACTAAATAATCTGTCCAGTAGTGTACTCCAGAAAAGCTCAGCAGACCATTCTGTCTTTTGCACACTGAATAGACCACCGTTAGTAGTAGTTCTTTAGTACTCAGAAACCGCGGAATCAGTGACATCAGAAAGGATTAGTGTAAAGATGATAAAAACGAAGCAGCTCCTGCATCGGAAAGCAATGGAATAATGTACTAGAAACCCACCTGTTGCGCCATGGCACCAATGAACTAGCGCGTCTGAGTCGGGGCGACGCCGACGAGACGTGTCAATCTCGTCCATCGCGGCTGGCAAGTTTCCTGTCGTGGCTGGTGTGGCTCCGATCATGAATAAAAGTGACTGACGAACCACCTGCTCGGCAGTCGGATTGGCTTTGAAATACCCAGGAAAGAGCATGAGGGCGAACAGGATCCCCGCAAGTCCATGTCCAGCACCTATAAACGAACATTATAACGTGATATGAAATTTAGGTGAAGCAAACCGTGAATTATAGATACTGACAGCATCAGGTCTTGCAAACATCGTACACGAAGGAGGCTAACCACGTTGAATACATAAACTTACACGTATGTAGTTATACAACGTTACGAAAATCCAACATAAAAGCGGGTAAAGGATATCTTGAGGCGATTGTATTAACAACTGAATGTGTCCTAGCAACGTATGGCTGTAAGAAAGTAGCGAACATATGACGGTTGATTTAAGATGTGGGAACACTGGAGAGAGTAGAGAATTGCATAACTCTCAATACAATGATTGTTAATAAGTTGAAGGCAAACTGAGTAAAGCTTGCGCAAAGATCACGATCAACACTTCCTAAAAGGATCAAGAGATAGAATGAGCCTTTGTTTATGGGAAAAGCAGGAAGAAATTCACTCTCGTTCGTGCCTGTGTTGACCTTCGGGTTGGAGATGAGAACATATGTGGGAAAATGGTTCGCAAATTGAGAAAACAAACGAAATGACTGGATCTATGAGCAGAACACTTTGAAAAAAACGTCCAATTGCTTTGCAGATGATGGAACTGAATGACCGATTATTGAGTCCTGAGTGGTCCCACCGGAGTCAGAGGCGACCTTGGAGTTAATGAGGCACAGCAAAGCATCCGGGACAAGTAGTCACGCGCATTCTTTTTTAGTTGAAGGTCATATCGAAATTGGCAACTCTTTCGAAGGGTTCAGGAAACTGAGGGAGCGCCTTGTGACTGGTGCTGATCAGCAGTTACTCCTGTTATCAAGAAGAGGATCAGCTTCTTACGCACACCGAAGGCTGCATAAGCCTCGTCTCCATCGTATAGTAAAACATTAACATGGAACCCAAAAGGTCAGAACTTAGCCCACAGTCCTCCAGGTTCAATCTTCAATGCCAATGCCTGACGCTTGAAGGCAATCGCGCCGACGACGTCTTCAGCATCACCGTAATCGTCCCGTCATGCAGTTTGAGCATAATCGAACACAACCCAGAAACAACTATCAAAACAACCACTACAAAATGACAGCTGCTGGATAGTCTCAACACGACGCGGCTATAATAGATATCACCGTCTAACAAATCCTATGGTTCCCTGTGTGTGGTTGTCGAAACCAATTCAACAAAAAACACAAGAACTATGGCCAAAGTGATCACACAAGGAACCACACAGCTAGTTGACACTACAATAAACGGCACTAACTCCGATGCTGCTCCTGAATGAAACAAAAGTGTAACAAATGTGGTCGGATAAGACATGAAGATGATTGCTATCGGACGTAAAAAGCAGTTCAAAGTAAAGTCCAGTGAACAACAGGAAACAAAGCAATGCAGGTCCAATGCAGAAGTAACCGCGTGGAGAACTGATGTCAGCAACAGACGCAAATACGTAGTGATTGATACCACTGAAGTTCGAGTTCGACTTCAGCTGGACTCTGTATCACATTAATTTCCCAACATACCTGAAGATCGACCGGGAACCCCAAGAGAGCCAACAAGCATACCCTCAGATATCCTTCCGCTGGTAATATACAGTTATCACGAGGCAACATACAGATAAGGGGTAGTTTCTACTTCAACGATTACCCGAAACTGAGGCTTTTCCGATGGATTGTATAGAACTACAAACACATTCGGCCGCAACAATTTTACCAGTAGTAAACGTGTGACTGACCGAATAGTTAGGGACACAGTGTGCGTCTCCATTTGCAGAAACCTTTTGGTATTGCTCAAAGAGAAAAGCCAATCTGGTATTACCTCGAGACACGAAGCCTGGCATACTACACTATACTACACTACACTATACTATACTATATTATACTATACTATATATACTATACTATCCTCCCAGTCATTGATCTCAAACTAGACCGGTTCCAGAAAGCACGCAACATTAAACAGGCTGACAACTCCACATCGGGACATGACGCGTTCAGTCGAAATTCGAGGAGACCATTGGATGTCACAGGGTCGGACAAGGCAATACAACCGCTAGTGAATACAACAATGTGACGAAAATAAAGTCGGAAACATAAAGCAGGATCCATCCTTTACGCACGGTAAATAGTTCATATTCGCAATTACAAACGAAAAAACCGAATTAGGCTTCACAAGTTATTCGGATACGCTGCGGTCGAGTACTCGTAAGCTAAGTGATCCCATTGATTTGTGGATGGTATACTAATCGTCCCCGTCCAAGATCGGGTGGCGAAGATCCTATGGTTCGATGGACAACCGAAAACCAGAATCTGCTGCTAAATGCATTTGACATTCAACCGGTTGCCGACTATCCGGGCGTACCCACTTAACCAGCCCAAGCATTCAGGACTCTGCCGTTGTGTAGTAGCACTAATCGTCGGAAGGTACCAATCAAGCCAAGTCAGTAGCCATCCACAATTGCAATCGTGTCGGTGGTGTTTCCTTTTATCATTTATTGGCTCCTGTGTTCTCTTGTGTTCACTGGCCTGTAAAACAGACAGTGTCTACAAGCGATTTTGCGCTGGTTTTTGTACAGGATTGGTCCGTCATAAGAATGTCGTCTTGCTGTGACGGGTCTGAGACAGACCAGTTACATGAGAATGTACAAGTTTCACGACCACCTCTCCAGCCCATAGCCACAGATCACCAAATGCACATCTATCGTAATACTACTTCAATCTGTTAAGGTCGATATGTTTCCTCACTTTTATGAGCCGATTCACAAGTTATTCCGCGATTAACATAAAGACAAAACACTGAGAACCAAAGAACGGAAGGAGATACGAGAGAACTAAAACTGATAGTCAATTGTGAATCATTCTCAACGACGAATGAATTACATCAAACGAGCCTTGCAACTCCACGTGTATGCATTCAACACAACGCAATCATGTGTGGTTTCGCTCCTGATAGGGAGACGCACGAAACTGAGTTTCTGCAACCAGACACTGAACCCAGTGTTAGTCTCTAAGTCAACGGAGTCCGTGCCAGGGTGGACATACTAGTAGAGATTTCAGTTATGTAAGTGGACTTCTGTATGATTGTTCACAGGCAGAAGTGAAAGGGATCCATCAGACTTCATCAAACTAATTGAAACGGAAGAGAGAATGATGTTATACACATATATGACGTTCAGTTCCTGTCATATATGGAATACAGCGCCAGCCGATTTCAATTCGACTGGATCTCAGTGGTACTGGTTGGGAGGCCATGTTGGCCTTGCGTAGTTTTAAGATCGATCGGTAACATAGGAGAACATGCTACTATACGATACGTAGGCATATGGCCTGATCCTTGGTAATAAAATTATAATCGTGACCATCATGACAAGCGATGCAGGTTTAACATCGCAAATTGCATAAAAATGAGCTAACTTGTCACCTACAAGGCTAAATATGACTATTCTATTGGGGTCCTCTAAATAATATATAAAGAAAGAGAATACTGTTTTAAAGTAGTGCACATGATCAGTAGCTCACGCCACTCAACGCAATATATATGATAGTTCAGCAGTGTCTAAAGCGGGGTCAATAACGCAGTAGTCAGTACAGTTGGTTCATGAGACAATGGACCGCAGCTCAATCTCTGACAGCAAGAATGCGCACTACTGACGAGCTCTAACAAGGTCAAAACAGGAATCTAGTACCGATTTTCGAAAGTATCGGCAGAAAAGTCTACGTGAAGAAGAAAGCTGAGATCAAACATGAGTGGTAGTCAGCTTATATCAACTTAATCCCAAACCACATTTAATATAAAAAAACATAAATCATTAGACACCACATTTACATTCTATCTGCCATAGATCACCTGAACATTGTAGTAACGTGGTTGGTTGTGTTCTGTTACACGTCCGTTACGCAGAATCCACAAACCACCAGGAAACACATGGCAAATCAGCAATGGGAAGACAGACGATAAGTGGTAACCAGACAACCCTCAAGCAGTTCAAACGAACAATACACATTTCACGATCGTTCAGAAGGAAACGAGAAGGCTAGATCATTCAGTGAAGAAACTGATGTTGAATAGACGATTATAATGACGATGACGACAGCTGGATGGACGAAGTTAGCAGAGAAAGTCGAGTTAAACAGGTAGTGACAGTATACGCTTGAATGTCGAACGATGTTAAACGGACGCTGCAAAACAGTACGTACCAAGATATTCTGTTTCGTAGTAGGCATACATTAATGGGCATGAACTCCGGTGAGAACGCGTGTATCGTAGCCCCGACTGCACAATAGCATCACATATAGAGTAAACGGTCTCATCGGGCAGTATATGCTATATTTAAGAAGGGGATCAGAGCATCAAGAAGGTTTATACGATAGTTTATACGAGAGAACGTAAGACAGCAAGTGCATGTGCAAGAGATAAACTGATAATGCTCTAGTTCAAGACAGATACAAAAACGTTGCAGAAGGCAACCAAAATACCATCAAGTTATATCGAACCCACGCAGAAGAACGTCAGTAAAACAAGTCAAATTAGAACAGACACCAAATCGCAATCAAGCCATCTAATTTCTGTTGTCTCAGCTTGCCTTCTGATAAATGTACCGTTATACACCCCTGATCAAGAAGGGCGGGAGAGATGATTTGTAGCGATCATTTTGCATGGATCGGAAAAACAGATGGCCCAAACTTGCTGAACTCTTTACGTGCACGCACGGGATGAATATCTAGTCAACTGGAATGAGTGAGAAGTTTGTTGTCTTTTGTGTCGCTCATATGACCTTCAGTTAATATGGATGATCATTTAATCAGCCACTATCTCTCCTCCAACCCCACGTGCGTTCTTTATTAATAGGCCTGACTTAATAAAATTCTACCACCTAGACTGACTGAAAAAGATGAAAACATTCGACGATCAACCGGAATGTAAAAGAAGGACAGATGAGTAATGATCTCACAAAGGAGATCGAACGAAAATGTACGCTGGTAGAAATCCCCGGACAGGCGATTCCATGACGGCATGGGCCATCTGGCATTAAGACGTGACGTCGTCATCCGGCCGATTTAAAGAAGTGAGTTTGATTTTCTGGATCACGCCATCAATGGTTTGGTTTAGAAGGACTTAACACAAGAACTTTTAGTTAGGAAAAATCATAGGACAAAAATACGGATGAGTTCAAATTGATAATACCTTGGTCAAGCGGAGCGCACTTGTATTGCCACCAAAAGTAGTGATTGTATATATTTGCACAGTTCATCACCTAATCTCAACCCCATAGAATATCCTTGAGATTATTTTGATTAAACGGTTTTTAAGGTTACTTGTGTATAAATGGTATTGTATCAGGAGTTTACGCTTTCGAAGGCATGCATCGAAAAAGCAACAACACACCGATGAGTTCTTAACAGCATACAAGATAGCGTCAGTGAAGTAAACTTCACTAAAGATAGACCAACAATTTTCAGGACAAAATCATACCAACCAGGTTGACAATTTATCACCTGAGGGTGCACAGTGTTCGGTCAGGCGATGTTGCATAAAATATGTAGGCTAATGTCACTACCGATCAATATGAGAATAATCGAAAAGCACCAACAGTTACCCAGGAGAGAAAGTTATGTACTTTTAATGTGGCCTGTGACAGACGAGACGTGTTAATTGCCTCGTGCTGGTGTGTTCCATATGGACTGCGAGCTGAAAACCATCAACCACTTTTTGTCAACAGCATACACACTATGACAAAATTATAAGAATGTCCAGTTATCGGCTGCCCGATTCTAAACTCGACGAACAGTATAAAAGTAACATGTAGGTGGTCTGCAATTTGTTCGCACCTTACCGAAGCTGTAGCCATTGTACGTTTTAAGGCTTGCAAAAGTACTAACCGAATATCTGTGAATATCATGCAGATGGGCGAGCTCAAATACGATTAGATCCAATCAAGAAACTTTCCTACAGCTATTAACTACAACATACGAACCTGTACTGATCACATTTATCCTATTGCATCCTCTTCCACAAATCCTTCGACTGAGCCGCACACTCGGGATAATACGTCACATGAAATGCACGTTGAATCACACAGAATAGACAATTAATCGAGCTTACTAAATCAGATGTACGCTGAGCGGTGTATCTTATCAATTCAACAAACAGTGATCAGCAAGATCAACATGGCAATTGGTTTTTCTGCCTACAAAATTGTGTACTCAGACAACGGTAACGAGACAGCATGATCGATACCTTGCTAGTCTGCTTGTTCATGGGATAGATAAGTAGAGGTCAACAAATGTATGGATGAATTATCTAGGTCTGTCAATTTCGGCTGTTGTAATGCAGTGTCATAATGCAATTATGCTGCTAAATTGATACAACAGCGGGAAATTTATTTTTCTAGACTACTGACAATTACCCTCATTTGAATCCACAGTTCCGACACAAAGATAAACAATACAAAGTTGAAACAAATAGCACTAAAAACCTTCTTATGTTCTCATTCAGATGAAGACTTTGTATTTTGTTCACGAATGCATAACAGTTGAAGGTATTTCCGACAGAAAACCACATGAGGTTCGTTAACACTGACAAATAGCGAAAAACATTCGATATAATGAATCTTCACACAGCACGTTAGAGAAGCAACGTGATATTTAAAACCGCGGTAAAATCGGACTGGAATATAGGAGGATATGCGTGAGTACATGCATAAATGTATGAATATGGACCCAGTCAATATGAGCAAGACAGAATAAAGTATGTCTCTTGCACCCGCGTGCTGGTAACGATTATTCCGGTGATGTTTGTTAAATACCTGTTATTTTTAACACAACTTAGACCAACTAAATATAACATATTACTGATGAGTAGTAGAGGATTTTGGGTTATTACGCAAACTGAACATGATGCATAAATGATCACACTTGTTGTATTTCCACAGACTTCCTACTCAGCTTCTTTCGAACAGAAACACTGAATCCGAGTTTTGCTTCTGTTAGAGTTAACCAATGGAGCAATAAATTTGCCACGGTTAGGACTAGAACATCAGCTAGACTTTCATGAGGTAACCATATTCACCACTGTGCCATTGACGTCGCATTAGGCACGACCTAATCACCATATAAAAACTCAGCCACATGTCGCTCAATAAATTAACGATTTCTCCAACAAGAACGAAACTCGAGTCCACTGCTTATTTCCGGGAGGGACTAGATGAAATATCTACGGGAACACAACTGCGAACAACTGCGAGTGGTGTTCAGTCTATTTAATAGGGCCAACATAGGTGGATGAAATCTGACCGAAGAAACCGGTTTGAATTTTTCACACGACGCACAGCATTTTCTTGCCACTTTTTAAACAAGTTAATGGAGACTGCCATACCGACCTTTCTATGTATGGTGTTAATAAGCTCTGTGATGTGTCCCCAATTTATCGGACGCAAGCATTTGGGAATCTGTCTAAAGTTGATGAAAATCAGCTGACCGAAACGTGTATAGTCGCAATATGCCCGACTCAAGTGACGCCCCACTGGGTGGCCAGTATTTCCACTCTGACCTACTGAAACAGTACTCCAATCAATGGCAAGTCAAATTAGATCAGTGGGTTCGCATCATGCTCATAGAATTTTTTGTGTATACGACCGTCCAGAACATTGTTGTTGGGCCGGCATGATAGTCAGGCTTGTGTGCTGTTTTGATCCGGAGGTCTATGTTGAGTATAATATCGATCCTTACAGGTTCAACCATGTCAGAAAGGCCAAACGGGAGGAGCTAGACAAAACCAGCTGAACTGATAGGTTTGTATGACTTACTACCGACTGCGTATAGTATTTTAGGCAGTGAGGCACAAATCTAGTTTTTGAGGCCCCTTAGAGTATTTGCGATGGTCAAGGGTGGGTTTACAAAGTGCTGGGATTTATTTTTCTGTTCGCGCTGTCCTGCGATACGACTGCCAATGTGTATCTAGTGTGGTCGATGATGTCAGTGGGTTCTACACACCGGGTTGTTGTGAATCAGTAGCGAACTGGCAGATCACGTGATTCGCAAGTTATGGTACATAGTTTTATTCTATTCAGTCATTTATTTTGAACACGTTACGTGAGTAACCTGTTGTGTGTGTATGTGTTCGTACGCCTGATTTTTCTGCTACCTTGCCGTGGTGGTCAGGTTTGTGTGCTATTTTGATCGGGCGAGCTATGCTGACTATGATGTTGGTTCTTGCAAGTTCAACCATGTCAGATTGGCCAAAAGAGAGCAGGCAGACAAAAGGCAGATGCGCTCGTTGTGGATGGTGCCAGTTTGTTGTTTTGGTTCTGTATACTGTTTGTTCATGCCTAATTCACTTTTGTGCTGTTTGTGAATTGTTTGTCTCTACAACAGTATGTCTCATACGAGCATGTCGACTTTGAGACATACTAGCCTACAGGCGAAACTCCAAATTACATGAAAAAAGGAAACTGTTGGATGGCAGCGGTAATTTTCTGACCTTGGTCAATTCTGCCGTGTTGTAGACGCTAACCACCGTTTTGAGATGCCGTGTTGTCCAGTGCAGCGAATTGTCTCCCTTGTAAGGCAAGTTGCGAAACTTTTCTGACACAACTGTTGCTGATTTTTGCGCTTTATTTCCTTCGCAACTCGTTCAATGAAAGCGTCGGCATAATTCTCTGATCAGAAATTATTGGCACGAAGTCGTTCTTCCTCAACTGTGTCCGGGATGCAGTTAATACAAACTCGACGGAGCACTGTCTTCGCCTAGGTTCGTTTATGGGCAGTTGGTAAGAAGCTCATGAACTTCAACCACTGTCTTGCCCATGTTAACCTACGGTAAATCGAGTTCCGAATGTTCCTCGTAACCGTGCGCATGAGTGGCTGTCGTGTCGTACTTGCCTCAAACTCCTTTCAGGCAGAGTCGGGACTTCATAAGGAGACTCTTGAGGAAAACAATACCAATACAAATCCAGTGTGAAATGGATTACAACCGATGTCTGTTTTATGAGCCAGTGTACATAGGAGGTGTTAATTCAAGCGGTTTCAAATGTTTGTCCCAGTTAGTGTACGGTAGGTTGAACGACATAGTGACAACCACATTTTGTGAGAACGAGACAATTCAAGCTCGGTAAAGGTAGTGTTTACGCCGGATTACTGCGCCGAAGGTTTGGAGTCGTTGCAGCGTGAGAAAGGATGTTACATGGGAACGAGATTGTACATCAAACGGGAGCTTCTTTTAACACTCTAAAAAGACAAACGTTCACCCTGTTCTGACTTATTTGTAACTGACAAACTAGCGCAAAGAGAATTCAGTGCACTCAGAATCCCTAAATTTGTCGCCCATTGTCGGCTGTAATAAAGACAATCGACGTATTGCTGCTCTTGCGCAGTCTGTGACCTGGAGATATCAGCTAGTGTCGGTCCAAGTGACTTCACATCGTGACATCATCAATCCGGCTGAACCTTGTCCTGGATGCAAAACTGTGCACTTTCTATGTACAATAAATCCACACGTCTCAAAAACTCGATGTACGAATAAGAATGAAGCCACGTAAAAATTCGATAGTCCAATTCGAAAGAATATCACTGACGTGGAACTTAATGTTTAAAGAGACTATTTTGCAATAGGATATATATATATTTAGTATGTTTGATGTGGTCCGCAGTGTCTTGCAGTGCGTGTATTCCCAGTTTTTCTTGCAGGGCGTACTATAGCAAGCACCCATTGGGCAAAGTTGATAGAGTGAATTACTCATCAAAATAATAGAATGTACCGGATATCAGGTTTGTGTACTTTGGACAATTCGTATTGTGTTGATGTCCTGTTAGAATGCGGTCGAAGACGGACATGTTGTAAGTGTTGATCGCTGTTGTAGTCATTAGCATCTGTGTTTAGAAGTGGTTTTTGTGGACACACGTTCCCTAGGCCTTCAGACAATCGAACTGACAATTTGGACTAGCCAGTCGGTAAGTATCTATTGACGGTGTTTCTCACTCGTCCCGCTAACCGTTTTCTTATCTATTGTGTTTTGATCAGCTACAAATACAGGAAACGAGTCTTGTTCGTTGCTTTACTGTTCTCATCTGTATTTCTGAATACCCACCTTCAAACCTACGCGACGTGACCAGTTTTGTCTTTGTTCATACTCTTGACGTAAGGCCAACAATAATGTGTTTCGAACCAGAAACGTTCTTTTCAATCTCAATCAGCTATCCATCAATGATTGATGTTTAACTGCCAAAAACCGTGTACTAAAAACTTCACATTCTCCAGTTCAAACAAACAACACCAAAATGTTTACACTTTGAAATCCAACAACCGAATAGTGTATGGATTCAGCACGGTATCCACAAATCAACTTATGGTTTACACTGCCAAGCTGCGTTAGTCACATTTACTACCTGAGGAATATAATTAGAAAATGATTACTTTGACACCACTAAAGCTGACGAGCGCTTTGTTACCCTGATGTCTCACCAGAGGCGACGTTAGCCTCAGTCCACCCAACGAAAACGACCCACGAATCCTGACGTATCAGTAGATTGTTTCATTTTGTTTTTTCAAGTCCCTGGTGGATTATGATTCTTCAATCACTGGGCTGGGGTTTAACAAAGGTTGCGCAGCCATGCCAGTGTCTCGTGAAGTGACTGTATCTTAACAAAGCCAACTGAATTCGTAATACCCCCGTGTTAACTCACGCAGGTTGACATCTCGATTGCCGCGACCGCCCATGTCTGGATTTCGACTACATGACACTAATCATCAGTCCACGTGTAACTTCGTATATCGTGTACCAGTGGACGCCTTACGATGTTGAGCCAAGAAAATTAAGGTTTGTCTTATATTCTCAGTCTTTAGTTGTGCTCACAGGACCGTTGACTGAATGTGTAAAAGATGTTCCATAGGCTGATAATATGAATGCTGCAGATTCTCTCGAAAAGTCTACGCTTTATTTGTACAGCCTAGAACAAAAACTGGTTACTGTCTAAGTGTCATCATCATCAGAGACAGCTGTATATCAATGGTGCTCGCTTATGATTAACTGCCATACAACCGATGCAAAACAACTCGAGATTGTTTTCAACGTGGACCAAATACTTCAGTAATGCACAGCAGTACTCAGTAGCGTACCTATCAGCAATCATCAATTATGTATTCGAACGTCAGTGTATAGTTACAGACGGTATTTCGTGTTCTCCTCGTTCAACTGCCTAGGCTCGAAATAACCTACCTGCTTGTCAACATCGACCTTTTTTCCCGACCCTGCGATAAACTGAATTGGTCAGATCAATGAACCATTCATGGCTTTCCGTTGGTGCATTGGTGATTCTCATCAGTGTTCCTGATCATTTTCTCTATCAATCTGCCATTTTATGATTAGCCGTTTGTTTACGACCAACCATTTTTATGTACTGTTGAGTGCCACATTACTACTGGACCTTGATATCATCTTGGTTGACCACGCACATGATCAACCGTGTAAGTCAACTCTCTGGGTAGAAATCAGACGTTTAAACTAAGTCTGTGTGGAATAATCGGGCGAAACTATTTACAAAGCACGCAGCTATCACACTCATCATTTCGCTCAGTAATAATCTGTTTTATAATGGTATTTGTTATTTTTTGGAAGTGATGGGTGACCACATCCTACATTGATTGACAGATTTCTTTCCAGTTCGCATTATCCCCGTTTTTCGTCTACCACATATCAGCTTCTCTCCTGAATTTCTATGCTTCGCTTAAAGTAGCCTATGAGGGTTTCAGGTCTAATCTTTTTCAGTCTACTTTGCTCAGTTTATTTTTATTCCTAAGTTTACTTATCTCGGGTACAGTCAAGGAGTAAAACACTTCATTCAAGACATGTTGTTTGGATTTCATTGTATCCGTATGAAAATAATCGATTTTTGTATTAGGTTACCACTCAAAGTGATTCACAGCACATATATATTTATACTTGGGCTGGAAAGTATACTCGCTTGAACATTAGTTAAGTAGGAGACCTGGGGTAGAAGTTAGATTGCTCATCTCCAAGAGACCGTTTTGTTCAACTGATTTCGTGGTCTTCATGGTTTTTCTGATTGGAGGTCATCTTAAATCTGACGTCTTCACGCCACACTACCTACATACACCAGACGTTCAGCATTTCATTTAAAACTTGCTAAGTCAAATATTTTCTACGTGTTATCAGATTTCCCAAATCTAAATGAGTAAATTCTATAATAACTGGGACCCAAATGTGTAACAGTGAGCTCCAAGAAAAGTTGTTAAGTCTGTGACAATATACAATCATGCTACAAATAAGACACAAAACGCCTAAACATTTTCACAATAAAACGCAATTCCATCTGCTGTGGTTGACGTATGGCCAACAAACGATATGTGACCGCTTCGGAAGTCATCTTTATTTCGTTAAAGCTGACGGACCAGGCTGTGTTTATGGTTTGTCGCGAAGTCACTGAACCGATTTCTGCAGCTGGTCATTGTGTATACACGTTTTGGAATAGTTCCGGCTACTAGGTGGTAGCGCATATGACATCTGACAGAATTCGGCTAAAAGACAAGTCACAATGGATTTAGACGAATATGAGTTCTGAAGGTGCATGCTTTGTTGAATTCCTAGTTGTTTTCAAGGTTATTTGGATTTTGCTCTTGATTCTAGATTTGGAGAGGGTGTTGCTAAAAGATCAGACTTCATTAAGTCCCATACAGAAGTTTGATTCGATAAATAGTAACACTAAGCTAGTCGTTTTCACGGGGGCCGCCCTGCAGCTTCTCCTCCCATGCTTGTTGTCGTTGTCGCCGACTCATACGATTCGCATTAACTTACTACGATACAATGCCATCCACGCATTAAAGCCATCTGAACAGGACATTCTCCTACACTTACACACAAATGCGATATGAATGTCATTCGGCAGTCGTACTGTTGTTTTGAATCTGCCATGAATAACTGTTTGAACAGGAGCATGTTGCACTATAAATGTTGATGATATTGAATTGAAACAAGCAGATGATAACTTTATCGTTAATAATAGTCATCGTTTAAAACAAATGGTTAATACCGGTATACTGTCAACAGTAGGCTCATAATAGACAACGTGGTGTTCACAATTTATATATTAGGCAGGATTAGTTTACGGATAATTTACGGAATTAAAATCACTGGAAAACACTCAACCATTGCCGTTGTAGGCTGTATGCAAACATGATCAATTGCCCGGGACCATAAACCATGTGTTCCGTCTATTTGTTAATGAACCTCTGAGTTACATTTGAACGCGATGCGATTATACGCCTATATGTTTTGATTCAATGGCTTGATACTGTTATCAAAACGGCTTTCTATTCAATACTTTCGAGGGTGTTTTCCCCAGTTTTCATCTTTCTTCCCTCGTCCGCTCCGATGCAGCACCGTGATCAACGCGCAGTGCCCTGGCGTCGGCTGTTCAGAAACACTCAGATGTGGCTCATCATGTCCTGCTTCATTCTGGACGGTTAGTCTGACTAGATGCTGTTTGTTTGCGTTCCACAGTAAATGCACAATGTGCTCGATGTGCCTATCAATGAAGTCAGTTAGTACACTGCGCTGTTGATCCGCCTTGCTCCTTTCATCTCTGTATGCATACCGTAATCACGAGACTTTTTTCATGCGTGTGAGCGTTTCCTTTTCGCACTACATTTCTGGTAACGATTGGAGGATTATTTTCATATTCCTGTCATTTCTTAAAAATTTCTCCTCGTTGAACTTGCGCGTTTTCAGATCGATTAAGCCAATCAGGCTCATCACTCAGTCGGTTTACTGTTTTCTCTGACCCCGACTCATTCTCCATACTGAATGTTACGTGGTTCTCACGTCTCCGTGCATATTGTGTTATATGATATCGTCGTCTTAGGGTTTCAATTTTTCTTCTATAAGAAGTTGACGGTTCTTACGATGACGTTTATGAGATAATACTTCCTTTTCGTTACTGTAAACCTATAATAATTGATATATTTTTGAAAATGAATAGATTCTGAGCACATGCATTCACTGTTACTGAGTGAAGCTAACAAGACAATCATTTAGTTGGGTAGCTAATAATCTTCAAGTGAGTTTTTTCCATTGTTTAGGAGTGATATCGGAAATAACGTCTGTGTTATCTAGGTGTAGACACAAATATTCAATGTTTGTGCTGTGTTCGAATGAGAGACATGTTTGCTGAATGGTTTTTGAAAGAATGCGGTCTACCATCTAGGCCAGTGGTCTCCAACCCTTGAGTTACATAACATTTTTTCTGTTCATGTGGTAGAGTTGAAAAGCTCATGAAACTCAATCTTTTATTGATTAATAATTTACACATACATAAAATCTGGTATTGTCTAATCTCAGTTCGCTCGATCGTCAAAGACTTATATTGTTTCAAAGTTGAACATCACTCACAATTGATCGCAGCTGTCGCATCCCC
>LUCH01001656.1:35297-100683 GCA_013368495.1 Paragonimus heterotremus
GGCTGTGTCTTCATAGTTGAACACAATGATAACATTTGCTCTTTGGAATTCTGAGGAAGGTAAATAAGTTGAATTTCTTACGGATAGGCGCCTGCTGAATATTCGGCGTTTCGGTGCCCCAATTCGGAGACGATATACTATAACTCGAATGCTGTTGTTTGCACATGACAACACACTATTTATACACAGAGGGTAGAAACTTGAACTGGTCATGGTTGTCCTGACTGCATCGTGCAAATTCGGTTTGGATATCAGTACAAATGAGACATTTCCTTCCTTCCAGCCTTCGCCAGGCGGAGGTGTTGCGCCTGCACTTGGAATCTGCATCAGTGGAGACAAAGTGAATAGCTGCACACACCCATTACTTGGACAGTCATCTATCAACAGATATGACCGTAGACCGCGAGTTGCGAGCCCTTGTGGTGAAGGCTACCAGGTAGCTTAAAGGACGTGTTGGGAAGAATTACAGCCTGAAGCTGAGCACTAAGCTCCATGCCTATCGCTCAATGGTACTGCTGTATGACGGCGTAACGTGGGTATTACATTAGCGGAAAGTGCGCTGTCTGAGCCGCTTCCATGTGTAGTGTCTGAGACGCACCCTAAGTATTGAGTGATCGGATATGGTTCCAAACACAGCTGTTTCGGTGAGGGGACATAGACTGGATTAAAGTGATACTGATGCTCAATCAGCTTCGTTGATTAGGACACGTGCGTAGGATGTGTGACGAACGGATTCCGAAGCAGGTGTTATTGGAAGCAAGTAAACAAAATCCTGACGGTCAAAAACGGAGATACAAGGAGGTTATCCACGGAAGCCTTTTTGCGCTATAATACAGGTTTTAAATCTTGAGTTGATTTGGTCTTGAGCCAGACGGTGTGGGGCAATACGATCCGAAAAGGCGTACGAAAGTTTAATGAGCAACGGCTGCGCGGCCATGAAGTGAAACGAGCGGTACGCAAAAGAATTAAAAGTACCATATGTCGTGATGACATGACTATATGGCATCGTGATGAATGCGGCAGCAAATGCGCTGACCGTCTCGGCTTATTAGAATATCCCCGCACTTATAGCACACCTACAACGAAGGGATGACGGGTACGCTACTTGCAAATCAATTACGTCCATCATAACTATTTTTTTCGTTTGTTTCAAACAACGACCACTGTCGTTTGTTGAACCACCCGTTCTCCTTTCTAGAAACCTAAACCATGATAATCTACATTTTCTTTTCTTCACCTTCATTGGTGTATTGTAAGGTGAAGGTTTTGTATACGTTTGTCCTACTTACATTTTTTCGTTTGTTTTCGTCAAGATAGAGTGCAATGATATAAACTCCTACATAAAACTACTTCTTGTTTTGTATTTCAAATATCTTTCTTCTTCACATAGATCTCGCCAATGTAGTCTTTCCTCATATCATTTTTGAGAGATAAAGGCTTCCCGCGCTTAGTAACCTACCATTTGGCTAATCATCATTGGTCAGCTGGACTACAAAGGCCTCAGTTCATGCACTTCTTGGTCTTATTCCTTCGGGTTCACATTGGATACGTGGTATGTGAATGGGACCATAAGTGATGCAGTGTATATAATTTGTGATGAATGTTATGCGTAAGCGTCCTATGGCTTTGGTCACTGTGATAGAGTAAACTGAGATGGATGCCGCTAAACGTTTACGACCGTCGAATGAGGAGACGGATAGAATTCAGGATATCACTTGATCAGACGCAGAAACATACATTTGATGTTTATCAAGTTTTATACTAAAATGGCGTTTGTAGCGATGTGACGTATAGGTCAGATGTGGGTTACAGAGTTCCATACTACCTAAATCCAATCGGAAACAATCGAGGTAATTGGGCGTGAACGCATAACGATGGGCTGCTACAAATCCTCCCCAAACATGTTCCGTATAACATTATCTTATAATGGAGTTAAACGTCATGACTGCATACAGAGTGAAGTTAGTGGAGATGAGCCTTCGGTTTGCTTCACCAACTTAGTCTTAGTATTCAGGTTTATAATGGTAGGAATGCCGAAATGGAAGTTATTGTACATGTATGTATGAAAAAATTAAAATTCAGTAAACGATCGTGATAATGCACTTGTTTTCTGGTCCATAGCGAGCCAATCAATTCCATCACGTTTCGGCATATCGTGAAGCTTTCAAGAATTTCGGGAAATGAAAAGCCTTATCTTAACGGCAAACACCCCTATATGTATATAATATGTCTTCTCTTGTTTGCTAATTAAACTAACACACCATGACAAACAATGTGAAGTATGTGCATAAAAAAGTGTTCAAAGAGAAAAAACAGTTATGGGCAAAACAAAACATCATGATATAGAAAAGAAACTGAAAATGAAAACGAGCAGTGTTACTCACACGGAGAAAATGTGACTACGAAATCCTGTTTTCGGATTGCATGTAATCCGATTATATCGGGAGGATTATCGTATGAAGCACAAACTGGTTATGTAGCAAAATAGCGCGAAAATATTCAGACTATGTCATAACTAGACACACCATCGGTACAGAAGACTTATTTGTACAACGTACACATTGCTAACTAAACGCGACCCAATAAAAAGTATCCACAGAGTATTTGATTCTAGCCGTGTTAATCTGATTGATGTGCCTGGGAGAGTACACACTTGCAAAGGAAGAGATATGGCGATATGCCCCTCAGCGCGTGTGTCCGAATGATCGCTAAGTGCAATTGTTAGCAGGAGTGTCAACAGCCCGGTTTTTTTGACGGAGAGGTGGTAATGAGAAACCTTTTGAATTAGCGATGAGTGTTTGTTTTGGTTCATGAATGAAGTGCACGCTATCGAAAGCCGAACACATGAGTTCAGAGGTTGGATGGATTAACATCAAACGTCGATTTGTAAAACAAACGAACAGAATTTGCCCACAAGTAGAGATGTGAGAAAATGATAGGATGACCGAATGGAGAAGCGAAAGCGGAAATATAAACAAAGCTTGTCACACATACACTGAACACAACATTCAACACCTATCAGCGACTTCTCAAGAGCATGTACTCCGTCATAGGCAGTTCTTAGACAATAGCCACTAGTTCTAAGATAACAGGGGAAACTGGAGTACGCTGGGAAAATCGGCAATTACAGACATAAGAGTCTACAAGAGGAAATGACAAAGTAATTGGACAGAAAACCAACCGCAACCTACCACGCATACAGTAAAAGCACCGTGACTTACAGTAAACAACAGCTGTCTAGCATTGATTGCAAGAGGTGAAGGGTAGCGTCCCGTTAGTCGACAGATTTGATGATCACGCAATCATAGAACTCAGTTTGATGTGCTGAATGTGTGCATCAGGTCCACCCCTGAATCTATTCAATGATAACGTTGTCGCGGCAGATTCCGGAAGAATTATTCGAAGACAGCACATAAGTTTTTAGAAAATCAGTGTTTTCGGTGTACCACAGGACATTTTCGGATGTTAAAAATCCCTTCGATTGATCTTATCACATGTAACAAATCGCTTATTTTTGTTATTCTCCCAAAGTGCATCCTGAAGTATAAATTCTCGAGCTCATCTCATCCAGCCATTGCTTTCAACTCGCTGGCTCACATACCTGTTGTTTGTCAAATCACTCCTTCCCCCACCCCCATGAATACAGCCTCTCTACGGGCTTCCGACCAGATCGTATTTCATCGGTTCGTCCTTGCCCGTCGGTTGCCAGTGTTTCCAGTTGTCAGGTATTTGGATCCTTGATGGCTTACTGCGGCCAATCAATGTACTTTATCTCGCGAACGCAAACAAACTGGGGTTTTTTTTTCTTGTACTCGATCATATTGTTCACAGTAACAGCACTAAGTTTCCAGTGGTTTGGTTTGGTTGTGGTATTCAGTGTCGCTGGTTACGTGTGTCGCTCAACGTTTGTAGGAAGAACGTACATGCTTGAACAAGATTTAGCCCCGGGATTTCGGAACAAGCAAGAATAAATTGCCGACAGCCTGTTGAGCTCACCGGATGGACGTCCGCAGTTCGAATACGTTATGCGGATGCCAAGCTACCGTTAATACTGTTATATATTGCTTGGTGGCGCTAATAAATCGGAAGCAAACGCGCATTTCACATAGACCGTTACCACATGGGAGTTAACACTGCATGGATGGTAGCCGGTGATTGGGCAAGATCAGTTCTGCAAAAGTTGTCAAGTGGGTGATGGTCCATTGTTACACATCTAGGAATTTCTGCGTTACTGAGAAGCTGCTTAGCTAAATGTCTTGTCTGGATGCGCGATGGTGGTGGTGGGAGGTATTCAGTTAGGCGGGGCGGTTACAAACACGAATTTTAATGTGAGAATCGATTAGTCGAAGAATGAATGCCATTTATCACGGCTAAATTATACCATCGGTAGCCGGAAGTGAGTGCACGGCATAAACGTGCAATCAGTGGGGAGCGTCAGCCCAACCATTTCGAACGCCAAATGTGTGCTAGCCAACTGAGGTGAATCGGCCCAGATCATTCGTTTTTGTCCATGAACGTGCACTTTGAATGCACAGTCTGTGCGGACTGAGCTTTGGAAATCACTTTGCCCAAGAATGTTTATGAATCCAGCATTTCCAGTGTAGTGTGTAGTGTACACACATTCCAGTGTGTTACTGCTACCAGGGTATTTGAGAAAATATACACCATTCAGAACGAGGAGTGTTCGTCTGCCAACCTTCACATTAGGCCTGACACGACGCACGCTTAGCAGCTTAAAGCATGAAGATCGTCACCGCCAGTCCAGCTGCATTCACCGAGAGTATGACGCAACAGAATGTCGACTACGAATAGTGCACATCCAGTTGAATTCTGGCTCTAGTGCCCGTGAAGTGCATTGACTACTACGTAGCCACACCAACGATAGACATGAATCAGCGTATACAACCGGGATAGGTTGTGAATGCCTTTAATGAGTCTATTAGATACATCGTATACCCAAATTGTTTCACAAAGGGCAATCTAGCAGCGGACCAGCCAAACGAATGTTTCTTTAATATAACTACGAACTTGTGTTTTTGTACTATGAAGAATAACTGTTTATCGCAGTGAGTCGGAGGTCTTGTTCTCATTTCTTGCACAAGAGGCTCGAATTCGAGTACGATTCCATGGAATATTCCAATATTCCTAAATTCTAGGTATTACATAAGTGTTCAGAAGGCCCGCAGGTTCCGGAAAGCAGTGTAACAACTGTCCTGATAACACCAATAGATAACACAACGGTCCGCATTTATCAATCAGGTTTCAGCGAACGACTTCACAAAACTTAATGAACGATTTTCTAAGGGAAGACAGAGATTTGAACTGCTGCAAAGTAAACGTCAATCAAAAAGCGACGAAAGCTACCATGCCACAATTAACCGTGTGGCTGGCCCACTTCAATAAAAGGCACAACACCGTAAAGCTTAGCTCTTTGATCGGAATCTAATATCGGTGAGGACTCATACCAGGACAGGGATTGATTACAACTGCTTGGTACCATAATGCAGGTTCTATCGTTGCATATTATATCTCACAGATTGTGTGTCAGCCCGTTATCTGTGGTCAATGCTTATCACTTTTAACCAGGACTGACTAAGCAATACTGCAACCACGCAATCCGTTCGGTTTACGTCATGAGCTTGACGGGTAATGTGAGACAATGAAATGACAACAGTTGACTTAAAAGTAGAACAGCTTACGAAGTCAGACTGTGTGCCTCGGAATGGAGGCTAAGCTGAAAATCGCTAATACGATCTCCGCCTGTTGAGAAAACATCGGCCAAAAATAATGGGAAACTGGTAAACTGACTACAGGTTAAAAATGAGTGGTTGTGAAAAAGATCCGTAAGATGATTTAGACACAGAAACCTTATGTAGAATGGGGGCAGAAAATATCGTGTGCCCTGTTGTTTTAGCCGCATCATAAGATTCTTTGACTTCAACTTGTGGTGGATAACTGGAAGAATAATTAACAGGGGATAAAAGTGCAGACACGTGAAGGTCACATTCTTTCAACAAGTGCTCAAAACTAGGGTGGTCTATCGTACAAGAATGACGCATTTCTGATACGCGATTAACCACGAGGTGGTCACTACAGTCCTACAACTAGCGTAGCAACTGTATGCATGTTGATGGTGTGTACGCACGAACGAGAGGGTGCATGTGTTGATCTGAAGCTATCGATACACCCACTTACGACGATCCAGATAGATATGAAAATAACACAATCTCTAATCATGGTCGCATGAAATTCAAACTGGATGGAAATCAAATGAGAAACTTAGGTCGAAAAGTTGGTTGATCAATAGGTCAGATGGTGTCCACTAAGCAGTGACTGGAATTCGACAGAAGTGCGGAAAGTGAGGTATAAATCTAGTGGATGTGGACTGTAATCCGTTAGATCAACTCGATTGATCCGACTGATAAAAGTGGGAAAAATGATGTATCCCTCTGACTAGATTGGATATCCAGGGGGTAAAAGAAACTGTGCCACGTGATGCGGTAACTGTGTATTAAAATCAGGTCAATCGATCAACCGGAGATTTGTCCGCTTATCAGGAGTGATTTATTCGACTCCAAGCGAACTGACCAATACACACACACACATACGAACAAAAGTAATCGGGGAAGAATTCATATACAGGAACAATAAGAGTGGGTGATGAACGGATACAAACAAGAGAACTAACACAGGATTTTTGCGTACATGGCAGTTGGTAGTAGGTTACGGTCTATTTCGAGTAGAATAACTTAACAGATGACGACCTACAAACATACGGTTAGCCAAGCGTGCGAGTACAACCAACGAGTTGGTTATCAGGAAACATCAGTAAGGTCAGATTGAAGATAAAAACAATCAATCACTTACCTCACCAGTATAGGATCGTAGTGAGACCAACCCGGCCAGATAGCCTGCTCTGCCAATAAAGAATTCATCAGATCCCTGTCGAAATATGACGTCCGGCAGAAATTGAGATGCCAAATTAGCGTACATGTGCAAATACTGGTCACGTTTGGTCAAGTCAGCGAACCGCTGGGAAACAATCGTACAGAGATCAAATAACAAGAAGATCCAGAGATAGTACGTAAAACAGGTTGATATTCGAGTAACACAGTCATAAATTCGATTTGAATGCCTCCACGAGGTGGATATCAAAATAGACCACGACAAAAGTAACATGGAAGCTATCTCTTATTTCGACATCACAAATAACCTCAGACAAGTTCATTCTACCAGGTTATTACACCTAACTGATAATGTATTTTGAGACTGCCAAAAAATACGCACGTTTCTAGCCGAAGAAGACTAACACACTTGGTGTTCTATCCTTCCTTAAGCTGGTTGTTATCTGCGACACGTTCATACGCGTAAGAAATATATTTGACAGATAGTGGTTAGATTTCCTTCCTGCTAATTATCCCGTCACTTTCCTTTACTATTGTTCTCTTGCACAATAATCCCCAAATTTTTAGGTTTCCATTTTATCTCTACTGAAACCACATTACTAGCTAGTGATCTTTTTTTAACTAACCTCTTTAACACGACAAGAGTAATAGTGGACAAACGGTCCCATTCATCAACTTATGGCCTACCACGAATCACTTAAACTCAGTGTGCATTCGCTTACTACTGGGTAAAAAAAGCTTACCAAGTTATAAGCAGATAAACAAATGGAGTCACCTCCACTCGTCAAGGAACCTATTGTCGAGGATGAAGAAGAGTTCATGTTGATCAGGACGACGTCGAAAGGTATAATCGTAAGTTCAACAAGACAAGAGATTTCTTGGTTCGATACAGGGTTCTTCTCTCCCGCTTATGCATCTATGGTTTAGAATGTATTCCGTTAAAATCTAGTAAAGTAGACTTAAATGAAGGTGCATCACTAAACGTCCTCAAAAAATATGAAGACTATGCAAACTGCTATTGTGAGTTGAGAATGGGACACGTACGACTATGTTGAATGAGGATAAAAGTCGAGTCTGCAACTTCTTTCAAACGGGACCAGCTTAAAAATCCAAGTGAAGACGAAGGCTATGATTGATTGTCAGTGACGTCCAGTTTGTACGGATGAGTCGCCCACTTGCTGTGTCATATCACAAAACTACCAGCTGATAAGAGACAGCAAGTTGTGAACCAAGCACTGATTCTCGTACGAACGCAAAATCAAAAAAAAAGACTGCTGATCGATGTGTTCATTGTTGTTCCGACTTTGCGCTTGACGTTCTTGCTCGTCAAGTACATTGCATTCTCTTGTCACTTAATGGAAGACCTGGATATGATCGCAAAGAGCTTTCTGGTATCCACAGACAGAATGGACCTCAAGTTTCTAACCGGTCTAACACAGTTATCCAGCGTTTATCCCTTAAGCTACTATTTTATCGATCGCAGTCAGGGTACACCATAGCTCACCAATCACCCTGGTTCTCCTGATAACACTTGTTTCTATTGAGGTACACAGACTAGATGACGCTAAGTGTCAAACGTCCAATTACCATTTTGTATGTCCGTCTCAGTGGACGGTTTGTTGGAAATGTCAAGCTGTTTGCATCCTAACAGGTGTATGCAAATCCATGTGGTCCTACGTGTTACAGCCGTTCAATGTAAGACGTCTTCAAAGATTAGTCATCTCCTCTAGCAAATATCAAACACCTGTCCCTAATTCTTTTTTATAAGTATTTACGGGTTGCCTTGCGGAGCGACATGATATAATCGCTTAACGTTGACCAACAAGAAGACATTTACCTTACGATCGGTGTCTAAAACCTCTCTTTACCTTCACATCAATTGCCCAGTCGGTAAACCAGTGTGTGAGCTCCCCAACTGGATATACTACTGTTCTGCAACTTTTGCAAATTTGTTGTCGAACCACCTTACACGTTTGCTGTATCCGTAAAACATTTACCAAAGTGTGTTTGAATTGAACTAAGGAGTTCCTTCGCCTTATTGTTTCCCAATACTTCACATTATGGGAAAAAAGTGCACTTAAATATTCCCCTTAATCAACTCAATCTCCAAATTCGGGTTCCTCTCAAAGCGTTTCTACATTCTCAAGTAGACCCAAGTATGAGCATTTTTGCACACACACATTCAATCTTGTTCTTTTTGCGTTCATCTTTATCCGGCTCTATTTCCACAGAAAGTCCGTCCTCCTCTTCTCGATCAACATTTCCTTAGACATCACACTGAGAGTGGTGATTGCATGGATTATCCAGAAGGGTATATTATTATTGTGACGTTCAAACTCACTGAGTTAACTACCCTTCAGTTGCTGAAAGTGGTTAGGTGAGAAGTTAACAACTGAATAGATAAGGTATATAAGGTACATTGCTAACTTTACCAAACCTAACTAGTTCTAGTTACTATACTTGAGTTTCTTTTTTGTTGAAGTATGTTAATAATGTATATCCTTGCCACCACTAGGACTAGAACTCCAAGCATGAGGTAACCTCGTCTAATGTGATGCCAGTGACACAGTGCTCAACATGGTTGCCTCATGAAATCGTGGCCAAAGTTCTAGTCCCGACAGTGGCAAGGATAAGCACCACTAACGAGCTCTAATGAGAGCGAAACTCGAGTCCAGTGCTTCTTTACAAAACAGACTGGCTTGAAAGTCCGGTGGAATTCGACGGCTACGATGAGTTGTCAGTGATGTTCAACCTTTATTAACTAAATCCTCTGCAAATTACAAGTAGTTTGAATTACCTAGTTAACCATTAATGATGTGGAGCGATCAACACTGCAAAGGACAGCCCAACATTCCCATGAGCATGTTTCAGCTGCAGTAGTCAAACATAGTACGGGTGAGCATGGAAAATGTAGAAAGACTTAATCGGAGAGCATATGAACTCAGAACAATAACTACTGTAGAAAAAAGATAAACGATGCACAAGCTTCCCAAGGATTGTAACTGGGATATAATTCCAAAAACCAGAAGAGTAAACCATCGCAAACGTATCATTCTAGTAACAAAATCCACTTAACGATGCTCAGACAGAAGTGAGCTAGATCTTCATTATACTATACCAAATTCATAGCCCAATCAACCACTTGAGCCTTATACTAAGCGAATGATAATCTGGTAGGTTAAACCATCGTTCAAAGCGATTTAATGGAAAAAGCTTTGAAAAAAGCAAGCCAGAGTGTATATCGAGAATAAGCAATTAACACACAACATGTAGTCTACAAAAAAAATTTTGTAAAGCAGATAGAAGATGAACAGCTGCGTAAACAATGAAAGATAAGCTTGACACGTAGTAGAACAAAATCGGGTTACACAGTGTACAAATGCTGATGTGAACTGCATTCTCGACTGGATTGATAGACAGCTAGCTTCATAATGAAGACTGCTGAAAATTCACTCTAGAAAAGGCTTCACTTAGCGTGCTCAGATTCCATCGATGATGATGTGTCTGTCAATCGGATGAAGGTCAGTTAAGCTGCTTCCGTTTTCGTTTAGACTTAAGCCGCAACTTGCTGACACAGTAACCTTGTCCACAAAATGGACTAAATGCCTTCTCGTCTTAGATTTAGTCGATGGAGCTTAAAATGCCAGATGTCAAGCATACAGTTTAGTACACATATACATTAGTCTGTATCAAAAGTGACAACCAGATACCATTGAATGAAAATATTCGAGCGGCTTTAGCATCAGAAAAATCCATACTTCCAAAATGCTCTCTGGTATAATCAACTGGAAAACCGTCTAACACGTGGATGGAAGACAGAAGAAAGGAGGTCGGCTGAGTTTCAATGAAAAACACATATGGTACTCGAGTCTTTATAGGTGTATCCGCCAACTGAGGAAAAATCTTCCCGAGTCTCATGAAATATGACCACTTGATAGATCAAGGGGCTTCGGCTTGCAGTGTGATCTACTAGGTCGAGGTCCTAAAGTGAACAGCCAAGTAAGACATGCATTTCCAGCATGTCTACACACTGGGTGATGTAACGTAGTTCGATGGCGTTTATACTGAACGTCAGTAGGCAGACTCAGTGAATAATCGTGTGTATGTGGATTGAAAACAATCACTTCATAGGGACCACTGACGGGACTGACGATCCAATCTAGAGTTGGTTCCACATGGCGAATAAAACAGAGTATACATCGATGACTATGCAAGAAACTAGCAGGCAGCGTATGTTAATATCTTAAAAAAGGCTCACTGAAACGGATCGCGCACTTCACTTTCAGGTGAATGGATAAACGTCGTCATGCTACTCAAAACTGGACAAAAAAACTCCAAACATAGGGGAATTTACTCAGCTACAGTTGACGGCATCAGAACTACAATATGTCCAATATGCACCTGCGATTACACTGACTACACTCTTAGTTAATCTTGACGAACAAAGGTTGAGTTAACACACAACAAAAAAAATCACCATTATCATCACTATAGACAGCAGAACATCGGTGGTCAATGCCACCGTTTGCCCGCCACACAACAATGGGAACAAGAAGATAAACCTCATGAAAGATCAAAGCAGTGAAACGGACCAACCGTAATTCACGCATCCACATGTCCAAACGGAAACAATCAACGTCAAAGAGTCTGCACCCTACAAACAGGTAACTGAATTGAACACAAAATGAAACTGCACTAAAATGATCACTTCAATGCAGCTTTCACTGGATCGGTGCGATGTGTCTCTACCTCATGGACAACCCAGTAAAACCATAACTCAAACTGATTAGCCACCACTTCCCCTAACGTCACCAACAACAGGCATTCAAACTGAGAGACAGATACGATCGGTCATTCGCCGCTTATCAACGGATGCTTTCATGCTCTTTAGCCGAGTGAGCGATCCCTATATGGTATCCTACGATAGTGAGCCAATGACTCCGTATAGAGCTATAATTAACAGACTGACATTCATACTACGTGGCCTAATCGTTCTAATTTTCAGAGCTAGAATAAGTGAACATGATTGATCCACATCCCCAGAAACCTGTCTTTCAGTATTCTGAGTGCTAGCTCAATTGAACCCAATTATCAATGACCGAAGACATCAATATACCCTATATATATATATATATATATATATATAAGTCTATATCGAAATTTCGACAGTCGGGTCAACATAGCAGCCATCAAAATCCCGACACCACTGGGACAGCGGTGTTCACGAATGTGCAATAACAATAAGTTCACTAACAGGTACGTCACAGCAGCAGTAACCTCGGACAGAGATTAATGTGTCATCTGCGAAAGGAGATTAGGTGAGATCAATCCAGCGGTGTTAAGGCCCCAACGATTAATTTCTCATTGTATCACAATGGATTGATCTTGCGGGCAAATAATGACAAACTGCGATTAACTACCGTCAGGTTAATTATCGCTATTGTCAGTCAATTCATGATAAGGATTAACGTTAGGTTTCTATTAACGTGGCTATTCCATTCTTGCTAATTGCGTATCAGTAACGACAGCTTACGTAACCGTTGTTAAAATATCGATCAGCCGCCGTATGTGAACTAAACACAAAGTTTTCCCACCATTCTCTCAATAGAAAGGTTCTTATAACCTGGCCAACCTCGTTCATCATATGAGGGCAGTAACCACACAAGCAAGCAGAGGTCGATTGATGCCCAGGCTGGTATGCGTAGGCTCGCGTTAAGTCCAAATCAAGCGTTAGAGGTTCAGACGGACTAAAGTGATCAAAAGAAGTAAACATTCTAGCTAGAGGTGGTTTATCTGAGAAGTCAAAATGCAATAACTTTGTGATATCGTCCTTTCCCAGAAGGGAAGCAATAAACAGAATGTCCGTGGTGACCTGCCGATGGAAGATAAACAGCGTCAGAATAATCACTGATGGAGTTATGAAAACAGGAAACGAAAATGCATTGAAGCGGGAATATCGACTGAATTGTCGGACACACGACGTCATTTGGAGAAGTTCGTGAATCACTGTCGGGTAACGGAAGTAGCTTCGTGACGTTGCGCATGCAGTTTCATTTTAACAAAAGTACAAGTTTCATAAAAGTTGACCTTTTAATTCTCCCGAATGCCTACTACGACCTACGAGATCGTGACAATTTACACCGTTGAGATGATAAACTGAAGAAAGTTTAACTCGTAAAGTGTCATGAATTGCCGGGATCACGAAAACCACAGCCCGATCGAACGCCCACCGTCGCGAACTGGCAACAACTGGGCGGTTCAACACATCCATTTCAAGTGTACACCTGCTCGTAGGAGAAAAACATTTTTCATCTCTCAAACAGATTGATAATGTTGTATTCAGCTGCGCATACCTAGTCCTAACAATATTAGTAATACACTCCAGGATGTCATAACTTGACTGGTATGTTCGTCTGTTTCTAGCACCACTGAATGAAATTTCACTACGTTTTTTATCCCGATTTCGTTTGGGAGTAATGTACAAAGTGTATACTTACTCATAAACAATGACTTCCAAACCATGACAAGACTACCTCGAGATAAATGGATCGGTGTTACATGTCCTTGCAGTTGAAATTGGTTCAGTTATCCAATAATGAACTCTTTCCGACACCTCAATGCTTTCCCAACGTTTATAAGGTTTATAAATACCTTCAATTCAAAGTATTGGTTGTCACTGCGCACTCTCTGTTCGATGGTCTTCATTTTGATGACAGTGAGCTTATAATTCACTTGTTAAATAATCAACAGAATGCACTGGGAAAACTTTCACCCTCCCATCGTATGTCACATTCATTCAAAGCGGTTCCACATCATAAACTTGCCAGCTGTTTAATGCACACTTTTCTAGAACATCTGCATACAGAGCATCAACCATGCTTTGCTCATTTTGTTATCTCTGTACTAAATGTAGACCAATAGCTGTTTATAAAATTTTAGAACAGTATTCAAACATTCAGTTCATTCTATCCATAAACTGTACAACACCTACATTTGGCCGCACTTTGCAGATAAACATATCGACTAACACAATTCAAAACGAAATACTAGAACCGACCTGTACTCTTAGAAAGAGGGTCATCAGTAGTACATATACGCGGTCCCGCCGAAATTTGTACTTCTGTCAACGAGATTGACCGAAACGCACGACCTAGTACTCAATTCATTAAACTCAAATTAGACGTGATCGTTACATCATAGTTCAATGTTCAACCACAATTTTATGTGAATAATATTTGAGGTGCCCGGACATATGAAGGGGAGGCAAAGAATAAGACTCATGTTCATTCTGATCGATAGCTGCAAGGTAAGGACATCTCAGTTAGACAGAAGCAGCTGACAGCACTGAACCAACTGAACAACGGTTAAGACATTACTAGAAATGTGAGGATTTCGATTGTTACATACTGTTCTCGTACTTTTGCTTACATATTTTTTTCCTCACGTTTTCATCATGCTTTACGAAAACAAGCTACAATCCCGAAAGTGTAGTTATCAGGGGCTCTATTATTGCGTTTGACATGAAGACCGAGAAACGAGCATTAGATGCAGAAATGTTCGAAAATAATCCGAGCTCGTTCAATTCAAACGACTCAAGGAAACTGGAAATCATCAATAATTAGAGCGAAAACCTGTTCGATATGGTTAACATTAAAAACATACTGGGCGGCGAGAAACTATGTAATAGAAATGGGAAATGCAGACAGTCGTATTGTTATTAAATTGCAGAAATAATTGAGGTTAAAAGATGTTTATCACATTTACTATCAACGGTGTGAGCCCTAGTAGCAACTAATTCAAGCAAGAAGCAAAGCGTTCGGTGGGTGGACAGATGGACAACCTGACCTTCATCACATCATACCAGCACAGTCATCGTTCATAGGGTGCACGCAGTGTGAATCTCTGTGCATCAAAATCAGTTAGAAGTTAATCCACTATCACATCATACAGCCCATCAACACAGAAAATGGACTATTCTAACAGTTAACAGCTCATTCGTAAGTGCTCAAAAGACATAGCGATAAAATTGTGAATCTCCGTCGTCCACAAGAGCCCAGGAAAAACAGAACATATATCGTGGTAGTTTGCCTTGTGGTTGTATGTAGGCCAGAAAGCCCATACGTTGGTTGGAAAACGATAAGGGCTCTCGATCAGAGCCCTGGGTCCAATATGTTGTACTGCAGAGCATTGGATAAGTGACAGTAGACCAGAACTGGTACCATTTGTACGGAATAAAGGGTCAGTATACTTTTCCTTCAATCTAGGGAGGATCAAGAAAATGCATAGTTCATTAAATTAATATGAATGAGTCCACACGACAAGAGCGACTTCCTCAATGTAATGGATAAACCGTATAGTTAGGTTTAATATGTCACATGCACGCACAAGCTACCCCGCACGACGTGAATATCCAGCCTACGAGTGACTGTCATGAAGGAGAATACAGTAATCAATATTGCTGTTGAGTCACTCACGTGATAGAACATACTGGCAGTCAGCCAGACACCAGGGAGGCCAAGCAACATGGACAAGCTGTCCTCTTTGTCCGATTCATGCACTTTGGTACGTCCGACCACATAGCTCAGAGCAGCCTGCATAAGCTGGTTCGCGTTACCCATAAGTGATTCCTTACTACCAGGTGGTAGCTGTTCGAGCCTCAGAACGCGCAGAGCGGCCCATACGATTCCAAGATAGCCAGTATACAGACCTCCATCAAAATTGCGTGGATTACCGGGTACATTCTGTATATAAGAAGAATGGATACGCAGGCAGTGCAGAAGTAATATGAACTTGACATGGTTTAGGTCTCAAACCATACACCAGGCGACAAAATTACAATCTTTCGGAAATGTCTTCCCCGGTACCAAGGTGAAAGCAATCGCTTATCGCAAAAAAAGCGAACAAAACCTAAATTTCCTCGAATAACATTTACAAAAAGAGAATTACACACACAAAAAATTGAACAAAGAAGTCAGAACAATCATAACAATTGTGCACTTTGCAATGCAAGAAACCTGTTCGCAAACACCACATAAAAATAACCTATCGTAACCGGCTTAGGTGATGCAACCAAATAGGTTTTCGATTTGTGTTCCGTGTAGTGTGAATTAAAGTGTTGTTCACCGATTAGTGTCACCAAATGCGAGTAATCTTGCACAAACCAATGGCATGAAATGAGATTTTATGGTTAGTCAACACGGAAAGCACCCAGTTAAATGTCTAAAAGTTCCCCCAAGAAAAGTATGGATTACTGTCGCAAGCATGTGACCGAATTTTAGGAACATTCGATTGTCGAAGAAAGGGTAATTTCATCGATGCAACTATTACTGATAGACTGGTTGCAGAGCCATTAACTTCCATGATTCTGTCAAACAGTGCGCATCCTATCCACATCGGTGAAAATGGACTATAGTATGACGTATCAAATGGCTTTAACAAATACCAAAGAAAACTTCTAGCAATCCGTAGTGGACAAAAAATCCACCCCGCACATAATCATTTGATTACACACACATTTGGAGTATTCGTTGCTACAATTTGCCCCCCACCAACTGTGGAACATAGTTATGATAAAAATGAGCAGTTGGGAAGACCTCCCCTGTCACATTAGCAGACAGCAGCCGAATTATTCTATTTCTTCAGAAATCAAGGGGTCCTTTCTAATCGACCTATATCTGCCATTACAAGCCTTTTTGCAAGGGGTCGAAAATTGTGCGCAATGTAAAACTGATAGAAATTGTTTTCTTTTGGTGTCCATGTACATCTCCCTAGTTTATGCTTGTCTAATTTTTTTTAAAACAGTGGTTGTCCATATTTTTGAGTGACACTCAATCTGTCTTTGGAAGAGTGTAACAATAACAACAATAATAACGCCACGCTACACACGTTTCCGAAGTCAATGAACGTGATTACGATCCAATAAACATTAGAAAAGTATAAAACGTAGTAAAAAGATACAGGACATAAGTCCACGATGCAAGGAAGAGCGAGGTTTAATCGGACCTTCTGGCAAATAAAGTGGCACGTAATACGGGTGGAGAACAATTTCGGATTATTTTAAGGTCTGCAAGATAAAATGCTCTTTACTTGACTCTCGCTGAAGACAGAATTCGTACAAGGGTATATACCGACCAAAAATATCTCATCCTGAGTGTCGTTTAAATTTCAATCGACCACCACGTTTGTGACGCTAACCGGATTGGTTTTACACGAAGCCGTGTGACCACAAAAGTGACAAAAAGAGCACCCGCTGGCGCTCACGACAAACTTCATCGACAGACCGAGCAAAAAATCAAATCATTAATATCATTTCAAGTAGTATTAACTCGAAACATGTTGTCTTTGGTTCTTTCTTCTTCTTCCCCATAAATAAGCACACTCGTAACTCAGTGTATGAGAAAATGCAAATCAGCTCAACACAATAGACAATAATCCACTTCAGGTTAAAAAATGATAGCAGAACACAACAAACGCTGCTTTTAACAATATATACAGTGAACTTCGCTTGAGACACGATATCAGCAGGTTTATTCAGTGAACTGTTTCGATGCTATTACGAGCAGATGAATCACTCCGAATGAAAGCGCCCAGCTCCCTCGGGAAATCTCAAAGTTCTCATTTGTGTATTTTGCTACGCACCGTTTGTCCTGATCAGTTCTCATGCTTCTAGGTTAAATGTTTACCACTCACCAACTACCTTGATAGAAATTTCACAGGACGGTGTGCATTAGCCAATAACAATGGCAGTAAGGTATACCATAATCCATCAACCGGTCACATTCAATGACCGAACAGAATCAAACCATACGCAACAGTTTTCAAACGACACCTGTTGTTTTGACAGGCTATTGAAAGAGACAGAGTGATTAACAATATATCCAAAACACTGTTGACAATCAAAGTGGAGTCAAAAGTAAACAGGAATCAAGCGTAGCTTAGAAAATGGATGTTTCAAACTAGCGTGCATGTCAGCCCAATTGAGAAGATACTGTGCCTCAAAAAAAATTCAAGCATAAATAGTCAGAACTTCGGCTGGATTCGAATGAGGAACAGAAATTGAATATCACCCCAAAGAGCAAGTGCTCTACCACACCGGATGTGCCACAACGCAAACTGAGATATCTGAGACCTGACAATAGTTGTCTACTCTCATTGTAGCGTACAGGATCTACCGATTCATTCAAGAGAATGACCATATCGTTTGGGGTTTTAAAAAAGCTGAACATGAATCCGTCGACAATAATAGTGAATGAACAAAATGATAACACTGTTCAAATGTACATCACTATAAAAGGCTTAGATGAACGTCTCGTACAATAGAATGACCTTATTAGTAAGCAGTATGACAGAACCGTTAATTACAAAGAGCTTTAAGTGATAAAAAATCAAGGCATCGTCTAAGGTTGAATCAATGACATGGATCGCATATCCCAAAGTAGAGCGTTCTGCTGGCTGAGCATGGAAACCACACAGGACGCTTAAATATTTCACACTTGGACATCATTACTCAACCACTCCAATGTACCGTTGGTGTCCACTGACTGGTACAGGGGAATGACTGAAGAGCCACACACTAATATTCACGTGGAGCGTTCACAGTTATCCCCTTCCGATGAGTGTGCGCTAAAGACTGCGATTACCAATCGTACGTTAAATTCCTAAAATTTACACATGAAAAACGAACAGAACGTTTTCCGTGGGTTTCTGTAGACATCCCTTATTGATTATGTCGTAAAAATGACGAAATTCCGAACAAAAATGAGGGCGCAAATACATTGAACAGTCATAAGGCGTGACAGTGGACATAGTAAAAGATTTGTCCGATGTGAATGAGTAATGCGTGCGTGTCCGGTGGTGTATGTATGGGTTCAGGGAGAAACAGTGGAGGAAGCACGTACTCAATTGACTGAAAATAGAGGTTCGAGGAGTGTGATGACGAATCAAGCTAAATAAGGAAACCAGTATGAGAAAGACTGAGTTAGACTGCTGAAACGTGTTTAGATTGCAGTAGTGTGAGATAGGCGAACCCGAAAGCAGTTAAACATACACACTGCTCGATAGAAAGACCGCCTCCCATCGGAAGGCGATAGACAGCCATTTAAATCACAATGTTTCACTTTAAATATGCGTTTCCTGAAATTTGTCTTCAAGTGTTTTAGGTTTATGTGTAACGTTTTGGCGTAGAGTTAACCAATAAGCCAACTGAAAAATCAGCCGCGTGCCTCACAGGGTGCGACAGCCTGAAGAAAGTATCTGGTTAGGGATTAGTTAGTTTGCAGTGTTTATATATAAGTATGTACGCATTATTATTCC
This sequence comes from Paragonimus heterotremus, assembly GCA_013368495.1. Lineage (NCBI taxonomy): Eukaryota > Metazoa > Platyhelminthes > Trematoda > Plagiorchiida > Troglotrematidae > Paragonimus > Paragonimus heterotremus. The sequence continues at coordinate 54,515 of LUCH01001656.1, forward strand.
ACTCTTATACATATATATACATGTACGAGGATTGGTTACAAAAAGTGACATACTTGTCATAACAAATGAGGAAAATGTGGGTTGCGTAACACGAAAAAGAGAGAGGTTGAGAGGAGATGGAACATTACATCGTTTCCCACAGACGTTCATAACCTGAACGCCACTGATTTCTAGTACTCACTATACCAGACAGCGTCTTAAACCAAAGGCTTCACTGTTCTCTGGAGCCTGGCCAGGAAGCCAGAAAGGACCCAATGAATCAAGCTTCAATATCAGTGTCTTCGTATATTGAACCATACGCAATATAGCATGCTGCTGCTTCCAAACGGAACCACCACTCCCGGATAAGGCATAATGCGACAAGCGGTGAGTTTGCATTCGTAAAGCATGTCTGCGTCAATGAAACCTTTAAGGCGAGGCCACTATGCTCAGACATCAACAGCGTCAGCAAACTTCGTCAATTTGGTTTCCGCCACAAGCCGGCATTTACAGAGAATACGGTTGTCAAACTCCGACACTACATACATAGCATATCACGTGGAGAATTGATATGATACACCAGAGTGGAAACCAAACTAGTGGATTGTCCAAGTTCGAAAGCCTTCATGAACTGAAGTGGGGTTATGGACATTATACTAACTTGCTTTCGTGCATAGCTGAACGAGTTGCAAGGCAACATAGTACAAAGAAATTTAGGATACTCAGGTCATAATCGTAGATTAGCCACCTGCAAAACCTAGTAATCATTCGGAATACGCCGATGATACATTAAGATTGGGAAATAAAAATGGGCCAACTCGTGTTTGAACACGTTTTGATTACCAGTAAGCAACGATTCAGTTAGGAAACCGATGATTAACAATGAGAGTCGAGCGAGTTTATTCGTGCAGTCATTACAGATGTGTAGATTCAGGTGGGTGGGCATTGTAACGCGAATACCAACTAACCGCTTCTTATGCCGAGCACTCGTTCTTTAGTGAGGCTGTGACCAACAGGCGTAAGGTCCAATGTGGGTAGATGATTGCATGGTATAGAGAAGCGAACCCAATCATTAGTAAGTCAGCTACGGTAGATCGGGATTGTTTCCGATGCTGGGACCACCTTACCTCACAGACTCAGAAGTCGGGGACGAAAATCGAATTTATTGGCGTGAATGTTGCCGTTGTGTGGATGATTTGTTTGTGGTGTAAATGGAATCAGTGAGGTGGGGGTAGTGAATACCGGAAGATGCTGTCCTAATCCCGTATGCTTCTAAAAGGGAAATTTTTAATACATTTTTTGGTGGTCGGAAAATTGTGTTCGTCACAAATGAACCAAAGTTTACGTTGGTATCGACACAGTAATCTTTGAAAATACCACGTTTTTCACAAAAACAAAGCACGTAAATATATCACTTTTGTTTACATATTCCGCTACGACGTACCCCATTCACATTTCCCACAAATAACAGATAGCATCTAAATTATTACGTAGTCTGATTTGGTAGAACACACAAGCTCAAAGATAACATTCAGTCAGTGAGATTAGACGGGCTGACGCTAACGACATAAATCGTTAGTGATGAGTAATAATAGAAGTCCATTCTAAAAGCTTACAAACTGTATGGCAATAAATAAGCCGTGTATGGCAAGCACCACAATTTAGTTTATGATAAAACAGGATGTGGTAATGATATTTTACGCGTTGCTATTATCCCTGTAATAAATGAAAACGGACATGTGCCGAACGGATTTTTATATAGGTTACAGATAGTTGAAAACAACTCGTTTCTGATGGTTGGAAACAGTGGTAGTGTTTTTCGTAGCTCTGTTTGAGAATTTAAGTAACATTATCAGTGCGTAATTGTTTCAAACCTATACGATGAAACACTTACGCACTGATGACATCACCCTGTTTGGTGATTAAATGTTTACAAACTAAATGCCGAGTTCGGCGAACATCCCAATATCTAAACACGTCCATATTCAGCTCTGATAGAGCGCGAATTTGAACCTGACAGCCACGAATAGTCGTGTTGTTTCGCAGTGAACAATCTAGCTGTAACTAGACTGCATGTGGCCGCACATGTATACCACACCGCACCACATCAAAACCAAACCGGAACTCTTCCTCTCTCTAAGATGATATAAGGAGAATAAGTTGATCTGTGGAAATTGAGTGGGTCAATGACTCGAGAACAAAACGAACAAGAAAATAAATCTTTTACCATATGCTACTCAGAGTATAGCCAGTAGCAACACCGTGAAGTGAAAATTATTACTTACGGTCATTAAGCGAGCTCAACACGGAAAACTGAAGGAGCTTTGCCTGTGTGAGTATGGAACAGGCTGGAGTTGTTAAGTGAGACGCACGCCCGAGCAGCGCTCAGATCATTCTCGTCAGCCGCATACACGGAGACGGAGCGTTCCCTTATGACATTCCAATAAAAGACTCGGCATCAGCACTCGTCAGATTAAAAAGTAGTTTAGGGATTTGGCCATGCGTACGCGCAGCAGTATACAGAGGATACGGTGAGTGCACTACACATCTGAATTTTGGAACACATCGCGAAATCGTTTTTGAGTGTCATAAGATAGGGGTGCTATCCAGAAATATTAGATACATTCTGGTAATGCAATAAATTCCATGAAGGAACTCCGTGTTGTTCGTCAGACTGCACACAAATGAACTTAAGCTTCTTCCCGAAGCACAAGCCACATACCCTAAAAGACCACATTCATGCGCGCAAAAGTAGATCGCAGTGAACTTAGTACCATCTTGATAGCCTCTAGCACAAAGACCGATAATAACCGTTTTTAAACTTCCCTTCAACTCCTCAATGTCCCATTTTTATTATGCTTTCCATTTTTCTACTGTACGCATATTAATTCTGCTTTTAGTCTGCAAATATAAAACAAACACGTATTCACTGATTGTATAATGTTAACTTCTATTGTTGATCGACTAATGTATGTAGGAAATTCAAAATATTTTCATTATTAGCACTGTGATTCATTTGGGTAATCATCTACTTCGTTTCTCCGTGCATTGGTAATTGAAACATTCAAACACGTGTCTTACAAATCCCTAGAATCCACAGACGAGTGATGACAAGGGTAAATTGATTATTTCATTGTACGTGTACAACTGGTGAGGTATTCGAACACAATTTCTTGTATGTACCTAACGAGAGCAAACTTACTGACTAGTAGGTGGCTAAACTGACAAAGCGCTTACGGCGTTCGGACACGCTATTTCTATATTTCGTTCGATGCCAGTTAATGTTCATATGGTCCAAAACGTAGTCTCTTCTAAGCAAACGAAATGTTACTTGGGTAAACATCTTGCATAACAATTTTAACAAACTTCAAAAAAGAAATTGAACATAAGCCCGTCACTGTTCATGGAGACGACTATGAAGTCAGTGTCGACAAATACAGTTGAAAAAGGTCCACAATCCTGCTACATGGAGTCATAAATCGACTAAAGTTTAAACGAAACAGATCATGCATGATAGTTAACTTACTGCAAAGCAACTTTGTAAGTATTCGATAGACTTTTGCATTGCTTGTCCTGGTGAGAAGGATAGAGGTTGGTTCGAGGTTGCATCCACATACGGGTTAGGAAAAAAACGCACACTCATTGCGTGCGATCACGGGGCTGGGAATTAGGATAGGAAACACATGCAATCGGAAGTAGTATCAGCAAAGTTGTAGATGCTAACCAGCATCCAAGGATAGTGATTTAAATATACTGAACAACACTCACACTTAATCGCGACTATCACAGTTCGATAGATCTTTTAGGCAAAATTCTTTTGAAAAGCAGAACTGGACTCTAACTGACTTGAATGAGAATGGAATTTTGGGTCTACGCTCTCGTGAAGCCACTTGGTTTGACCGCTGCACACTATTCATGGACGAACTATCAAATAAAAACGCACAGCCCAATTACATGGGAAATGCACAGATTGTCCGATCATCTCCAAACCGTTTACAGCGAGGGACACACTGAATACAAAAGATGGCCCGCCATTAGGACGCTCCAATCTGGTTTGAATCCTGGATTACACTTAACTTCGTGAGATAGGCGAATGTGGCCGAGTTTTCAGACAAGACAAGTAGACAATACCCAATGTGAGATCAGTGACACAGTAGTCAACAAAGATGCCCCACAGACACATGAATCAGGGTTCAGGTTCTGGTCAGGATTAGGAAGTGCATTGTCTGTAGTGTGTAGCCAGGAAAACTTTAATGCATCGCTTGTTATGAAGGGAGCAGGACCAAACATGAGATGTATTTCACATGTGTGTAGAACTTGGATTGTAAATGTCTCATGTAGTGTATTCTCGAACCAATGCTCCACTCCGGCCAGCTTTGTCTGTCTGTACTCATCAGGTAAGGATGACCGGAACGAGAATCTAGCCGACACATACTCACGTTATGAATTGAATACCATATCCACCAGAGTACAAACCTCGTGCGCATCGCCTGTGATGTGGAACTAATTTCCGTCGCACACAAAAAATCAGAATCGTTCTATTCAGAACGTAAATGTGAGTTGCTTGCCTTCGAAGTAAAAACGGTATTTTCTTACTTAGTTTGGCCTTACTGAATTCATTTGGTCAAAAAGTTGATCTATTTGAAGATCAACTGGGTTTGTGTTCATCCACAAAGAAATTCGAAACAGTTTGATACATAAACGCACCGAAACAGAGCAGCCTAACTCTTTAGGGTTTTTTTAAACTTTACGAACGAATGCATTCCGGTACAACTGAGTAATGGCAACCATTTAACCCCCTGTCGATCAAGAGGGAGATAATTCACGTTGAAACCTCGATATGAAGCAGAATAAGTGTAAAAACCAGTTGTTTTTAGTATCCATAGCTTCAACGCCAAGTGGTATCGGTTGTTATGAGGCTCATTAGACTGAGGACAGAAGAAAAAAGCACTTGCGGGGTTCGAATCTATGACTGCATGTATGATTATCTACGCCGTTACCACTGAACTACTGCCGACCACTCTTAAACTAACAAAGCACCGTGGTTGGTTGCGTTTTTTGCTCGGACTTATTAGATGAAGATAGTCTGAATGAGACTCGAGCCGCCGACACATAATACTAACCAGGCTTCTCTTCACCAGATCATCAGATTTATGACTAGTGCTCGTGACTGGACCATATACTGGATAAAATGTTGGCTAGACATTGTCAGGTTGTCTAATCTAACAGCAGCAGTTGATCTGGTTGAAGCAGAAGACATATGACCTACAGTAAATGTTGCAACGGTACCGTCACGTTACATGCCTGAGACAATGTTATGATACCCACATCTGCATAACATAGTCGTTGATAGTCGGGGTCGTTGACTCTTTCAAGCCAATAAATTGCTTTGTAAATCCCTATAAGTGACTTCAGCTAACAATTTCACATGTTTAGCAATAATGTGATAAAATAGTCTAGTATGAATCGCCGTAGTTGAAATAAAGAGGGGATTGCAAGACTTATAATTTAATGCTGCACTAACTAAGAAACAGAAATTCGCAAGCTGCTATACACTCAGACGTCCAACAAGCTCTAGAAAAGGGTATTCAAAGTTCACTAAAATTCTGCACAGATAAAGGAGCAGTGAGGAAATATGCTAATGGATATGGGCATGGAGGAGTCTGTGTTTAGTTCTTTCGACTGGACTGTATAAAAATTAGAAGGGGTTCAGGAGGAAAGGATGAATGTTGTCGCCAAGGATTTTGTCGACAAATTTTGTGCACGCTTCAAACAGGATTCAACGATAACATGGGTAAAATATCCACGTGTAATGACGCTGTATCCGGTCAGGGGTTTCATACAGCTGTTCAAGGGGATGAGATTCTTCCATAAGACACTAAGTAGAAGAGAACACTGTAAACAATGTGGACGTACGCAGTAGCTAAAAAACCTTAAATGAGAATACGAGTTGTAAAGAACACCTTTAAACGAACCATAGAAAAAAATGAGTTCCTGACTTTCTTTGAACTTGAAACACTGGGTTCCCTTTAACAACCTCATCAGTACAGAAGGAAAATATGTGTTGCGATATGTTAACATTTCGTTTACTCTCATCAGTCGCAAACTTAAAATAGAGAGGTAACTCCAGATACTGTTGTCGCACGGTCATATATCCGAAAATCAATACAGCCACATGAAGCCAATTGGTACGGAAACATCACGAATGAGGGATGCACCAAAAATACACAAGGATGGAGCACCCCTGCAATCAATCCTGTGTATGAACAATTCAGCAGACCACAAATTTGTTCAACATTAACCGACATCTTCTTTGCGATGATGAGACAAGTCCTAGATAATATTACCAAAGTCGTATTGTACAAACGGCGCTGACAACGTTCTGACTTTCTGCAGATAGTGATCATTGAATGGATTTTTAACCTTCTTAATTCTATTCACTCGGAACTATTCTTGTCTCATGAAACTGAATCAAATGGCAGTTTGGCTTTTTTTAGATGTACTCATCACTGGGCGTGAGGATGAGACATTACAGCGATCGGTCCATCATCAAGCAACATAGAGCGGGCAACGTCTCCAATGCTTTGGTCCGATAGCATACAGGCGGGGTTTGGTCAAGACCCAATTTCATAAAGCCGGACGTACCCCCACCCCTGATAAGCTGCAGATTAAACAAGAAATGCTGAGAAGAACGTTACTGGCAAACGGATATCCTGAAAAGTTCACAGACATGCACAACATAACGAACAGGTACAATGAGCCAGCTCAAACAGTCCAAAGGAAGGATATATTTCCATTTCTGCAAATCAAAGAGGACCATTTGGCAAAGGAGATCAAGCACAAATCGAAATTCGCCCCATCCAGTACGAATGCAGCTGCCCAGATACATTTAGTTTAAACCAATAAAGGACCAGTTTTAGGCAATCGCGAACAAACTTCGTCTGATCATTCGGTCCACTACTAGCCAATATCTTCGTTGCCCACCTGGAGCAGAACGCAGACGCCGTTTTCACTCAGGTTCACTTCTATCAGCGTTATGCTGATGATGTGTTGATAGTTACCGGTAACAAGGAGATGGCAAAGAGTACCCTCGATTCAGTGAACAAGGTGAACCCCAGGATTAGTTTCACCATTGAATACGAGCAGGACGAAACCCTGGCGTTTTTTGGATATTCTCATGAAGCGCCAAAACAATGGCTCCTTACTGCAATCCGTCTACCGGAAACACACGTGGACTGGATAGTATCTGACCTTTCATAGTTTTGTGCCGATCAAATACAAGTGTGCCGTGCAAGACAAACCTATTCGAGAGAAACACTGCCCAAAGAGATATCATTATTGGAAACCATGCTCAAAGAAAATTTCTAACCAAAGCCGTCTGCCGCGATGGTATCAACAGACCCCAAACTGCATGCCTATCTCCGTTTGGCTTACAAGAGTGATGACACTGCCACTTCGTTGAAAACCCATCTCATGAAGCGCAAGTTCTATGCAGCCAAACTGGTCATGTTGTTCACCATCCCCAAAATCCCAACACCACCTCTGAAAAACAACGACACTGCTCAACGCCAAATCTTACATCATCTGTGAATTCCCGTGTGAATGCCGGTCCACTTACATAGGGAGAATGAAGCGTCCGTTACGTAATCGGGTCAACGAAAACATTCCAGTTTGGATTCGCAAAATAGTCATGGATACCACTGTGCCGGACTAAAGTCAGAACGTGACAAATCACAAGGAACCAGAATCATCGATCGCTCGACACCTGTTGAGTTGTCGACTCAAACTAAACCTGGGGAAGGCGTTTCAGATATGTTACGCAACAAAACATCAAAGGCTTCTCCGATTCGTGGAATCGGTAACAATTAACAAACGGAAGCCTCCCTCTGCGTACGGGAAGACTTGTTCGTCAGTACCAGATAGCCCTGGTAACCGATGTGCATGGATGTGTGTGCGTGTGTTTGCGTGGGTGTTGACTATGTGGTTTACTGATGAATAGTAGAGGATTTTGGTTTTCATATAGATTGAACATCATCCACAATTGATCGTAGCTGTCGCATTCCCATAGACCTTCCGATCGGTCCCTTTCGAACACAGGAAGCACTAGACTCGAGTTTCGCTCTCATTAGAGTTCGACAGTAGTGCATATCATAATCATGGCGGGAACCAGAACTCCAGCCACGCTCTCATGAGGCAACCGTGCTGACCACTGCGCCACTGACCCCACATTGGACACGACCGAATTATCATATGTGAACGCGCAACCACTTTCGCTTGTGAGTAATGATCAGGCTGTCCGATCGTCTCGATAGAAGACAAAATTAATGTTTGTCGACTTTAGTCGATGACCACTCTGTTCAAACTGGTCTGACATATTAAGCACTGAGACTGTGGAAAAATCCACGAGAAATGAACGAATCCCAATTAAATCTTGTTTTGCAGTCTACAGATTTGCAATTCAAACACCTAGAAGTATGGTGGAACAGCCTGAGAGTTGGTGGAGCACTCAGCGTAACAACACCGCCACCCGCAAGTTCGATGGCCGACCATACGATCTGCATGATGCACGGTGAAGCGTTCAGGTGTTGTAGTGGCGTCTTCGACTCATTTTATAAGATGTTCACTCTTCAAATCCACAAAAATGAGTGAGCTAGGAAACAAACAGACCTGGTGAATAACACAGAAACGCTAAGTTTGCATGTTGCTTAGATAAGAAAAGTTTCGACCGAAACGACGTTTCTGTCTTCACTAGAGCACCTCGTTAATGCGTATCGCCTTCATTACAGAATACAACGGTATTGATAGGTTTCAGTGCAACGTGAGAAACGCAACCAAATTAAGAGGACAGTAGACCGATAAGTTTGAATGTTCTGAAAAGTGGAATTCGTCGCAACGTCACCTGATAAGCAGGACTGAATGTACGTTGACGCCTAGTGGTTAAGGGGAACCAGAGAAGTACACTTAACTAGATCTGAAGGACATTCGCTGTGGTAACACCGACACAAAAACGATAATGGACAAAACTTCAGCCGCAATGAATTATATCGGGACATATTTTTAATTTAGATGAGATGTAACTGTGAAAAGTACGGGTTACGGCTGGATTCGAACCAGTGACAGAAACACCATGCCTCAACACAGCAAGCGCTTTACCAGCTGAGCTACGAAGCCACGTCAGGAGCTCGGAAATTTCACATTTGGACTCGGTTACACACTCCTCCTATTGTCTCATATGGAATCCACCAAATGATCCAATCAAAGCTCTGACTTTTCGAAACTGAGTCGCATCTAAAATCATAAATCTGCCAAAATACTTATTAGCAATACAATTCCTATGCTCAACAGTGGCGTTGGTGGATTCCATGTGAGACAATGGAACGGGTGGGTAACCGAGTCCAAATGTAAAACTTTCGAGCTCTTGACGTGGCTCCGTAGCTCAGCTGCTAAAGCGCTTGCTGTGTTGAGGCATGGTGATTCTGTCACTGGTTAGAATCCAGCCGAATCCATGACTTTTCACAGTTGGGTCTCAACTAAAATTATAAATCTGCCAAACTACTTATTAGTAGCACACAGTTTTATGTTGAACATCAAGCTTCGTATGTGTGAACAGTACTTCGACGCTGGAACATAATTCACACGTAGCTCAAACATAGAACAAGATGTATGGACGTTGTAGCAAGAACGCCTTTTTCACGTGACAAGAATATATAAAAGTTAATGTGATCGAACCATGAGAAGTACTTTGCAGACAGGAAGTCGAACTGCGGCACTTGTAAGTGTAAGGTGAGCGTGTCTGCAACGCGTTTCAGATAAGTATGGAGTAGAGCACGGTTAATGTAACCAAAGGTATACAACAATAACGTCAAGAAAGCGCTCGTAAATGACTAAACCACTGCCAATGAATCAGACACCTGTCAAGCAAAGGCCCAAAAACTAAACTTTCACCAACCATTCCGAACTCGAAATGAATTAGAGGTGTAGACATGACCATAATTGGGAAATCCAAAGGAAAACCGACAATTATTTCGGAAACCAAGTTGTCTCGTTAACTTCACGCTGACAACATGATACTTAAGGTGTGGCGTGCCTTTTCGTCATCCTGGTTACCACCATGTTCGTTTGCTTGCTGCTACGCAAAAATGTATCCACAGCTGACAGTGGAGCAAGAGGCAATAGATCTAAACAAGGCAACTTGTTGACATATTCTTCATTCGTGCAACCTAACGATCAAGTTATCAATTTTAAAAAACGCGTTATCTTCTTTTGGTGATGGAGATAAGGATAACCTTTAAAACTCCTCGATTTTCTTTAATTTTTTATTGTCATGCGTTAAAAACTGTTGGCGCCATCTGACTGTACTGTATACAAACAACAGTTACGCCCACGTTTACATTGTTGAACCCCCTCCACAACTAACACCGTACTACTTGTTATCATGTACTTGATTGTGGTGCTCAACGAAAGTGATACGTCGAAAACATTTCAACTCTTAAAAATAACAGTCAACCCGACCGAATAGATAATCGTTCACATTATTTCTGCTCAAGTTTGACAACTAGTTGAGGATAGCCTAGCGTTCTCGATATTCCACATAGCCGATACCAAGGTTGTAAAGTACAACGTGCTGTGTATCGTACGGTACCATTAATTCGCCAGTGTCTCTTCTTTCGTACGGATTGGACACCGGCGCGTCTTGGTTCGAATCTTGTTCCATAAGGTTTAAAAATACACGTCGATAATATTATTAATAATGGAAGAAGAATGTCTGCTCAACAGTTGTACGTGAAAATCCAAAGTAAAAGACAAGCCCAACATCTGTTTGAAACTGTTCCCCAAGAAGCAAGTTTGTTGTCAAAGGTGAATATATTGCCAACAATGTAGATGGAGTTAAGATCGACCTGGAAGCCTACATATAGAACTGTCAAATTGTGATTCACTGGGTCACTTTCTGTTTTCAACCGTGGTTCACTGAAATAATCTGATTCAAGTGATCTATCAGTTCATTTGCGGTTGCGTCGATCAGCATGCTAGCAAAACGCATCGGAATTTATGACAACGGGTGGTTGAATGCATCCTTACGCAGTCAACGAACGGAAAGACTCAACAAACAGCAAAAGAGTGGCTAAGCAGAAGCTCAGCGTGCTCCAGTCCTAACCCAGTTCACTTGGTCAACCAAGTAACGTCATTCCCTACGTTGATAGGTGAACAAAACTAAAAGCTGTGCTAATCAAACAGGATCGAGAGTTTTACTGTCATAGTCGATGTCATGGAAACAATACTGTTTTTAGTGATGCGCATCATGTTGAATCGCTGTTAATGTTCATGCGAGCTCGTCATAAATAGTCACTTAAGTAAAAGAAGAGGAAAAACGAAGAGTCAACGTCTGAACAGATGTCTTTACATTTTAGATCTTACTATGAAGTAGCGACCTACAGTTGGCAATTTTCGATGACGGTTAGGTAATGAGTGAAAATCACACGGACGTAAGTGAATCTCGGACGTCTAGGTTGGGACAGTCTAAAAGTATCACAAATCGCATAGCAAAGGCTCTGATGGTGTTCGCCAACTTACACTATCTATAGTGTCAGCATGATCCGTCTTTCTGAGAAAGACCGAGTGTACAATGCCACTGTACGAGCATTCCTACTGCATGGCTCCGAAACCTGGTGCATTCGAGGGAGGATGTTCACAGAGTATCGTTTTCGACCATCCGTGTCCGAAGCATCAACGAGGCGTGGTGAGAACGTTATGTCAGCAATGACGAAGTTCGCCGATGTATCATCGGAACGGATAAACTTCGTCGACCCTTGAGCATTTTGGCCTCGTTGGCTTGGCCATGTATTACGAACACCAACTCACCGCTTGCCATATCGTGCCCTGTCTGCGAACGGTGGGTTGGGTTGGAAGCGGCAGTCCGGTGGTCAGTGCATGACTTGGGATTGGGGTATGAAAGCACTCACTCTGAAGCTTGCTTCAATAGGGCGCCCCCGGCTTCCTAGCTGGGGTCCAATGGACAATGAACAGCTTTGGCTGAGGACATTGCCTGAGATGGCGGAAAACAAAAGTTAATGGCTCACATGTTGCGAGTTTCTGTGCGCGTCGTTGCAATTTTTTTCTCTTTATCCATCTACAATCCTTTCCATTCTTTACCTTACATGTTACCTTTCTTCTCATATTATGGCATGCTTACCATCCCATGTAGTGTTTACGTGTTAAATATGTGCTAATATAAACGTTGTTGTCCTTTAACTATCTCACTCTGAACGACTTAAATATGCTGCAGAATCCTGAAGACTTCCCGAAGCACGGGAGTGATAGGAAGTGAGCAGACACGGATTAAGACAAGAAACATACATAGTAATGAAAGAACGCTGTTCGCAATATCTCTAAAAAGGTTGGATAGAGCAAGCTTCAAACTATCCCTAATGTCAATTAAGATGGGCAGACCAGAAACTCAGTTGCACAAAAGCTACGTGTTTTGCAAAGTTGAAATAACTCTTCACCCACAATGACAGATTCACTGCAGCAGAGATTTAATAGAGACACAGAAGCACAAATCTTTTAACAGAATGGCGATACGAACAGAAAAAAGATGCAACAATTGAGAACAATCCAAGCCACAAAGAATCAGTAGATGAGGAGGGAATACCATTGTTCAATCTGTATGTCACAAAACTATGTACGTCGGCAATACTATGCTGTTTCAGCCCCAAGAAAAAGAAAGATAACCTCAACAAAAATAGTTAGCACACCAAGTAAACGTTACAAATCAGCAAGCTATCGGAAATGGCTTCAGGAGTGATTAGCGCAACGTGTAGGACGGTCTATAGGCAGCGAGGGACACAAGTCATCACTCCATGAGCGGGTTGCCTGTCGAACATAACTAATGTCTGGTCATTCGATTGATACGCCTTTTTAATCGAGGTATAATAAAGCCCAATTTGCCCATAGCCAGCTGCGTATGCGTGAAAAAATGCCTCAACGGTTATTGGGCCACTTATGGAACCACTGGCAACTGTTTTCTCGCACTGTACACGATGCACCACTTGACGCCGCACAACTCACAGATCCCACCATAATCAAATCAGCAGGTGGTCTGAAAACTAAATGTACTCAGTAGTACCTCATCAGCGTATTTCATGGAGGTAAACTACCTGGATCGTTTAACTACCAACACTATGCTAAAGTCTAGTATACTACAAACAAAGAGGTCTCAAGAATGCTCCCTCATGGCATCGTTTGCGTTGAAAAGAGAAAACGGCCAGAGGCAAAAAGTTTCCAGGTAAGCTCATCTTCATTAACATTCGTTGAATTTTCATTGACATAAGCAGTAGTCTATTGAAGTGATTCTCCAAAGTAAAGAGGATTTTCGTACTGAATTCGGCATTTAATCTTGATTACAAGCTCCTCAAGACTAGCATCGTGACTTCACTAATCCCCGCTGTCAGTTCCTTAATTTGATACTCGTGAAATTTAGTGAAACGTCTACCACATAAAATGAGTGGGACGGGAAGATTATGCCTCACGATTCACATAGCAGCAGTTTACTTTACAAGAATAACTCGAACGACCCTTGGTCAGTCATCGTCAAAGTCGTAAGCTGTCAGAACGCATTACGTTGTGCCGAATTTTGCATACAAACGATGGTTGTTTTTTTTAGTTGAAGAGCAAACGAACAGTTTTATGTATAAGCCGGTGCAAAAGATATGAATCTCATAAGCTAATTTGTTCTTTATTTGACCATGGATTCTCATGGGACTAGGTTAGTATCCTTTACAACTAACTGATTATATGTAGACACGGGATCGACACAACGACGTAGTAACGAAGCTGTTCACTAAACCACGTAATGGAACGACTGTGACGACGGGACACCAACACAACCTCTAGAAGCCCTTAGTCACTGTTGCAAAACATCATATACGAGATTGCACATTCGACCGAACTCATATTACAGTAAGTCTCAAGCATTCGTCACTGGTACGCAATAGTATGTGAACGGTCACGCAGTGCCCGGTAGAGAACGCCATCCGCACAATCACTCTAACGTTATACTATGATTCAATGAACAACTCTCTTAATAGGTCGATGAAGTGTTGTAAGGTCTACATAGAACTACACAAGTCATACTCTCCGCATGAGTGGTGATAATCAGTATCCGAGCACAAGAAGCCGTAGTGAGACTAAGAATACTTGAATTGAGTTTATGAAGCTTTTGTATACTGTTCAGCTTGAGTTTCAGCCTGTGTGACTTGTCGTGGCTTGTGGGAAACAAACTGGTCAACTCGAGTTGTTAAATTATACAAAAGTGTACCATCGTGAAATCACACACACATATGCTGTAGTTTTTCATTCAAACAGTTCACATCTGCAAACACATTACCTTGACATTATTTCGAAATCTTCACACTTGATTTCATCTTTCATTTGTCTACCCATCGAGGACTCCATCATTACGACAGTCCTAAAAATGATCAATAATCGCTGAGGAGTTTTGTCAAGTATGCGCAGCCGGCTGTGGACAAGCGAGGCACTTTGAGTCTTAGCACACCTCGACTCCAAAAACTCATCAGTCGAACGACCGGACATCGGTCGTACTCAACAGACAACTCACTTATACTGTGATAGACCGTACTGACGATTTGTGTCCCACAGTGACCATTGGTAGCCCTACGCGTTGTTTGGCGACTCCTGAAGCCAGTTCCGGTAGTACGCTGATTGAGGAATTTTACTTGAAGTTATACCGACTTGCATTGAAGCTCCATTTCTCTCTGGGAGTCGAAAGGGTACAGAATGGAGTGCGAGACTAACAAATTTGGGAGAAAAAAAAATAGAATCAAAAACTGACTCTCGGCGATACAATGACATTGTTCAACAGTGGCTACTTAAGACAACTTGAAATTACGCTGTTCCCGAAACCAAGCATATATGGGCCGCAATTAGCAAAGACTGTTATATGGCATAAAGAACGAACGCCAGAAGTGATTCGTGAAATCTGACACAAAGTCATTTTTAGAGCAGCGCCTAGGAAAAGAATCACAACGTGCGCAAGTTCGGCACATATCAAGCACAACCGAGTTGGGAGAGTTCAGAGGTATATGCATGTACAGTGCTCTTCATATACAAAACCCTACAAGAAACACACGTCAGAGGAACGCTTGCCAAATGCGAGACTTGTTGTTAGTAGGTATCCCAGCAAAAAACAAACCCTTCAAAACCATACAGGAAACACTTTTCGGGAACTTGAAATGAGTACATTTCTCTGCGAAGAAACAGTACAGTAGACTATTTGGACTAAACACCACTTGGTTACGCAATAACCTCAAAGCAGATCATTATCGTAAATAAATCAGTTTGCGAACCAGTTTCGTATATCGTTCTGAAGAGCTAAAAACTGATTTATATTCCAATAAGAAGTGTAGTTCAAGAATTACTGAGCAGCGGTACTGTTCCTTGAACTAGATCAAATCAGTGCCCACTAAGTGGACGATAGGGCATGCGGCCGATGCGATGCATGCGACCTTTTGCAAGTCTGAGCGCACAGAATATACGAAAATTTACTTAGGACTCTAGACAAGTGGGATTAATCATACAAAAGAAACAGTTGCAACAGAAAACAAGCACCCTTCCACCGAAGAAAATAAAGAAATAAAATATATTAAATGGCTTTTGAGTTCCAAGCTATTTCCCAATAGTGTCCTTCTTAACTGCGCAATGAAAGCATACAAAATAATGGTTTAAGGTTGTTTTTAACCGAGCCCATTGAATTGGATAATCGTCTGTTGGATCTTGTAAGCCACGGTAACTTAACAGTATGTAAACCAGTGTGTAACCATGTTAACGCATCGCAACAAACACTGGATGGCTGGACATCGGTAATTTCGGTTTTCTCGATCTTTTAGTCCGAAGATAAGAGGATGTTACTATCGTCTATCATGATGTGTGGTTCATTATTGCGTGATGATTGTGATAGTCACAACTTGTAGGCTAAGGGTGCCGGATTGTTCACTTTCATTTATAACAACTATGATGCTCCAAAATACCATGCCGTCGAGATTCCGGTATCAACCATACATGTGCGACTACGCTTACGGTATTAACAAAGCAAGCCTTTCTCCGCACTGCACTCACATCAAATGAACTTCGTGAAATGAAATTCTCTCTCTTCCAAAGAAAACGCGTTGGATCTCTTCGGGAGATGTTGTTGTGGTGCTAAAATTGTTGATATTGGGCAAAGGGCACTAGAGTATAATAATTCCAACTGACTGAGAAGCCTATCAAGATAACAGCCAGTGCATCAGAAGTAGGTTGAAGATTTCACCACAACCTGAACATATTATGGACACCGGTGGGAGTAGGAATGTAACATAAAAAAGACAACCCCGAAATGACTGAAATATGGTAGCCACTAATGCAGTGAACGGCGGCCAGATTCACAACTGCTTCAGAGATGACGAAGATAGAGATTGGGATCCCGGCAACTTACTCTCTTCCCGCCTCAGAAGCAATTATCCAAGAGAAGCAACTAACACCTTTCTTTATATAATAACCGAGTATACAGGTTGAGATAAACTGCTGTGTACCAAACACAACGATTATCTAGATATCAGGTAACTTGATCGATTATCACCACAGGCAGATGCCAACCGACTTAGAGTGATTAGTTCAAAGAGCTGAACGGAGGTACAATCAACCTTTCTGTTCATTCGGTCTTCATATTCTCAGGGTTTCAGGTCGAAAGTGATAAAACTACTTTACAATGGCTCAAGAGAGTATGCATCAGCCTGGTACGGATCAAGCGGAAGATAAGGACTTACCCAAGATTACAGCAAGTTAGATGGGACGGAATAAGTTTAATCGTGCGTTCGGTCGGTGTTGCAAACCAACACATTACCTCAAGACAAGGCGTAGAGCTCGATACTTCACAACCGAAAGTCAGCGGTCGGGTCTGACAGCCAACACGGTTGAGAACAACGTAATATACACATGCGAACATAACTGACCACCAGAACAAAACCAGTAACTACGGTACCAAGACTTATGATACGACCACCACATATGTGTGCACAATGCCCTAATATGCGCCACTGTTTGAGTTCGGAAAGCAGAACCACCTTTAATGAATTGGGCATTGTCCGTACAGATCCGAAACAGGTAAAACTGACCACTAAGGAATGACACAGGTGAATCATTTTTGTGAACCACAGACAAACAAATCACTGGATCACTATGTGCGCACGCAGACTGAACGTAAACAATTAAGCAGAAGACAAGTCTCGGAAATAAAATGAAAAAATACTTTATTGAAGAATTCAACACAAACCACAATCGCACGTGCGTAAAACCAAAAAGGTACAGTTTCGCGAAGGGTGTGTGGGGTTGGCAACCGTGGATCCTGATCGGCTGATTAAACAAGGGTGGGTGGCGAGCAGCATAGGTTAAGACGGGGACAGCAGAATCATAGTTCACGAGGACGGTAGATGCTCAACACCGATCGCTTGCAGTTGTCGAGAGCGATATCGCCAATAGCCCGCACGAATACGGTCCAATTCAGTGGCTAACCGCTCACAAGTGGACACAGCCAAATCGACCAAGTTCGTGATTGATTCATCGGAATCCTTTGCAACGATATTTTCTGGCATGTTTGGGTACCTGGCGATCGAACAAAGAAGCATACACACACTGACTAACTCGCTTCTCAATATCCATGTAAAGCAAAACCTCTTTGGGTTGACAATGCCGTTGGACGTGGTGAAATGGTAGTAAACCAAGTGTGTCCAGGTAAAGGCTAGGAACAGGACTCAATATGTGCCCGTAAACACAATGGTCAGAGACTTTATTTGCTACCAGTTTTAATCAGATGCGAATGATTTCGGATGAGTATACAGGTAAAGTTCACAGGAGCTTCGACGTTATGGGGGTTCTAATCGAAACAGTACCACTGCAGATATGATATTCACTATTGTATGATAACACAATCAAACGCAAACAGAACACGCAAAAGACCAGTGGCCCATGAGTTAACAAGAGCTTTGGCTCACAATAACAGAGAGGGGGTGTCGAATCTTTCCTATATGAGTTCACACGATCAGTGTGGGCTCGAGAGGGATCACTATGTTAAAAAACAACATAATAATAATTTTTGGGCTTTGCAATGTGGTTTGACTGCGTTATCGGAAAATTAAAGACAACTGACAAAACGAGGTGAGAAAAGCATCAAGAATAGCTTTTATCCGACGTTGCTCTACATAATGTGCACAACTTATGCAACCTTATGCTCAATGAGTAAATACAGTTTTACAGATTATATCCTGTACCCCGTTTCTGTCATCTTTAAATCGGTGCATTGTAGTTAGACATCAGAATAAACCGGTGATATGTTGACGTCATTAATGATGATAGCGGCGATCAACTAGCGTAAAATGGTCCGGCATAAAGTTGTATTCATTCCATTAATGACGTGCATACCACTTCATGCATACAACCTGACCCTCAGTACAGCTAACTGTGGAATGATTTCGTTTCAGAGGTAACCTGTCCAAGTTCTCACAATCTAAACAGTCATCCAAGTGGGCACGGTTAGCTACATGTCTAACCCATTGATACGCTGAAAATCGTCGATGCCCATCATATGCATCAGGTAACCCAGGAAGGAGCGTTCTCAAAAACAGAATTTTTCCGCACCACATGGAGCCTCTGAATAAATCTGAAACCTTAAGGAGCACATCCCCGGGTACGATAACAATCTAGAACTCCGGTTCGGGTTTGGCTCGAATTCTCCAAGAATGTCACGAAGGTTATCACAAAGATTTTCTCTAACGAGATCTGCTGTCTAAGTTATGGGAGATAGCCCACCTGGACAATCTTCAAGCAGCCCGGGTTGCGCCAAGCCGTTTTATTCAAATAAGGAACACCCTTATCATTGAGTTACGTTTCAAATCACGTAATGAATTGCGGAATTCGCCAGATGAAGAGCATAATGTGCATTGGGAAACCAACATAAACCAACACTTCACTCAACCGTGGGCAATGCGTAAGCATAAAACTAGGCTTTTTCCATCGGTAACGTCACGAACCGATTGGATACAATGTACGAAATACACCATCGACTACATGATGCTAGACAAGACAGGTGCACCACACAAATGGTCACAAAGAACTGTTTTACTAGATAATATAGCTTCCCGAGCACTGTATTGTGTACGGTCGGTGCACAATCCGGGTTGTTTCCAATCCAGAAGAGATCACTTTTGGTCAGTTCATCAATGATATCCCTCAGGGAGAACTAAAGTTTACATATGTGAACGGTCAGAAGCCTGATCAGACGGTGATGCGCTTAAAGCAACCGTCCATCACAACAGTGACGAGGAACACTCCGAAAGAAAAAATTCACGGAAAGGAAACAAAAATCGATAAGAATAGTGAGAAGAGTTAGCAATAATGTAGAGATAAACATGAGGCATGCTGTCATGCCAGACAATGTTCCTAGACATCACGTTGAGTGTTCACGAGGTCTCTAATAGAACAAATAGCATCCACACATTTTATTTAATGCAACGGTCTGGGTCATCATCATTGGTAATAATATCCGTGTTTGAACAGTTCGTGATTTTAGCCGCTCAAGCAACAGATGAAGCAGATGACTCAGCTATCACAGATCAAATGTTCGTAGAGCATAGGAAATAAATGAAAATAAGCCTTAGCGAACAACCACATTGCTATCGGCAAGATCCAACTTGAGACGGGCCAATCGACAGACAACGATGGTTAAATGCAGCAAGTCTGACATCTTCGGAGTTAACACGTCATATTTACGTATCATACAGCAAAGTGGATCACATAGATGGTATACACACTTTTAACAGCAACCGGGAGTTTTTATCGTACTACAGCTGATCAAGATTGTAGACATCAACGAGCGTTTTCATTAGTCTCGCCAGTATTAAGTATGTGAAACGGTGCACAGTCTTAAGCAGATCACCTATAATAAAGAACGTGAGAGTAGGAATCGCTATTCTTGATGTGGCACTCTATTCCTTGAAGATGAGAAAAGCATACCTGTATAGATCAATCCAGTCATTCATTCGACTCAGCACAATCTGCATACCTCTTCAGAAAATAGGCAAAATGAGATGATTTTACGCGGATGCTCTAAGTTTGTCGACCTGGCATTGAACAGAAGCTATACACTATCATCATCAGATTTCTTAAATGTGCTCTTTAAAATGTTGTTCACGACAAGATTGAACAAAAAACACCGGACACCTTTGGTGAGAACCATTTAGAACAATGAACACTTGAGTCGGCTGTCATTAGCATGAAAGGAACAATTCGTCTGTCAACTAGAAGTATGTAGATTATAGCCTGCTATACAACCAAAGCATTAATCGTACCTTGGAACTGTAGACCAGGGTTGGAAGGAAACATGAAACAGATGTGCAGGGGCGATGTAATTTAATCGATCAACCGAGACAACAAATGTTTCGCAGCTATTTTTTCTAAACACATTAAAATTATCATAAAAAGATGTTTCTTGGTGTGGATGCTCCATGAAGCTCACGCTTAAACTAATCTTCTACCGTGACCCAATTCGTTCCTGTCGGAACATATAAGAGGATTAGATAGTGAGATTCGAACAGGAAAACTATTGGTTAGGAAAGAAGCTCACAAAGAATTTCAACCAGGGCAACTGTGCTCAATGTAAGCAAAGAAAATGAGACTAAGTTTATCCAGACCCATAAGATGACACCGAGGTACACATCCAAAATATACATTGATTTGGAGTTAAATTCAACCTAGGGGTTGTTATTCCTTAATGGTCGAAATTAAGGGGGTGGAAAATGAATAAACTTTAAATTCTGATAGAAATTAAACAACAAAACAAAGTAATACGTGGTAGAAATCAAAAGAACGGCCGGGAAGTTATGTGTGACTAACTGAAACATAGGTGGAATGCGTTCTGTCAAGCACAAATTTTCAAGTGTGTGCCGCTTCATTCAGTCAATGAAACTGATTAAACTAACAGTCAACTTCCACAAACAGCAGGTGAATTAACACACAACAAACAAAATCACCATTATCATCACTATAGACAGCAGAACATCAGTGGTCAATGTCATCGTTTGCTTGCCACGCAACAATGGGACCAAGAAGATAAACCCCCTGAGAGATCAAAGTAGTGAAACGGACCAACCGTAATTCACGCATCCACATGTCCAAACGGAAACAATCAACGTCAAAGAGTTTACATCCTACAAACAGGCAACTGAGTTGAACACAAAATGAAACTGCACTAAAATGATCATTTCATTGCAGCTTTCAATGGATCGGTGTGATGTGTCTCTACCTCATGGACAACCCAGTAAAACCATAACCCAAACTGACTAGCCACCACTTTTCCTAACGTCACCAGCAACAGGCCATTGGCAGCTTATCAACGGATGCTTTCATGCTCTTTAGCCGTGTGAGCAACTCCCATATTGTATCCTAGGATAATGAGCTGAGGACTCCGTAAACGATAATTAATGAGTCGACATTCCTAACACGTGACCTAATCAACTTGATTTTCACAGCTGAGGTAAGCGCAAATGTTTGATCCACATCATCAGAAACCATTTTTGTCATAACCTGATTGCTTACGTGACTGAATGAAGATAGCAGTGGCCGAAGACATCAACATGCTCGACATCTACCATCTCTAGCGACAATACTTCATAGCCATAAGGATAAACCGTACTAACTGTAGTCAAATAGGACATTAGCTGGCGCCGAAAATACTTTAGATTGGGAAAACCGCCCTGATCTATTAAATACGAGTTCCAAATCACTTCGGCACTTACCAACTATTCATGATACAGCTTTTTAGGTACTCACGAGGCCCGTACGGAGGAAGGCGGGCGGATGTAGCCAAACCGTATGTGAGCTTCATGGCTGAGAAACCTGACCTACTCAAGTAAAAGATGTTTTTCGGTTATTTTTCTTCGACAGTCGCTACTTGCTCATGGTTTCTGGGGTACAGTGAAGCAATCGAATGAGTAACAAGATCGTCGGATAACGGCTATTTAGAGATCGCAAACTAAAAATCTCCGTATCTAAAACAGTCGACATCGATTTTGTTGATTCAGGTGAATGGGTAGTATATCGTTCTACCGCCTAACGCTTCAGCCTTGATTGTGGAACTTGGGCTCGGTTGGAAGAACAGAACTCACACGAGGCATCCCACCCTGGTAAAGAAATTATGATGTGTCAACGAATGATGTTATAACCTAAACACTGAGACATACTCGCGTACACCGGGATAATTCCCAGTTAACTATGGACATACCGGGGGAAACTTTTTCGCATCTAGGAGCCCCGATAAACCTTATCCATCATAGGGAAGTATGCTTCAACCTGAACCAAGCAGCCATCCCAGAAAACCCTCATCATAACGACCGCATCAGGTGAGCTATCTGATTAGCACTGAGCACTTTTTCGGTGCCCGGGTGTATCCAATCTAGAGCAACACATCAGAAACTACTGCAACAGCGTCAATGGAAGATGAACTCAAGCTCAGATCTGACGTACATTACCAAGACACCAAGCGTCAGACAGTTTAATCACCAAAAGCAGTATAAAAAGTACGCAGCACCGTCATGAACGGAAATACATCAAACGCTTAACTGTTGTGGAACGCGTCATGGAGAGAGAAATAAGTCAAAAGTTGGAAACAAGAGAAGGAAAGAGGATGGGCTTCAATTAATAAAAGTGCTTAACGAAACACACGATTGTTTAGCAAACTACGTGGTTAATAAGACTCGGCACTTGTCTAGAAGAATCAGACAACATCATCTAGCATGGATCGGGAAAGGTGGGAGAAAATCAATCAAGAGTGCCATTGTAGGTCGTCTGGCTAACAGTGGTCATCAGGTCAACATAGACCGATCGTTCACCGTTATCTACAGGATCCCACCGAACAGGTCAAAACTCGTTCGCCAGCGAATGTTGGTCATTGCCGAGGCCATTGCCATTCGATTACGTAATCCAACCTTGTGTGGACAGAAAAACTTTGTTCAATCGCCTCAATTGCCTTGGCCACTAGCTGACTTACCCGATCGACATGTAGGCAGTTAACACCCAATCGACCTCCACAAACACAAAATTGAGATGGTGTGAATTTTGGACCAATACCAAGTTTCGCATGTAACCGTTTTTAGTTTTATTTTTTTTTTATAACTGTAACAGCCTGATGAGATTTTATCGAAAACATGTTTGCTACACTTCGTGTTCTATAACTCAATGGGAATGTTTGAAATGATGAAACACACAACACTTGATATCAGTATATTTGAGCCTTGTAAGGCGACAAACAAACTTTATGCGAAAGTACGGCATTGTCAGAACAAGTTTCATGCAGCTTTCAATACCTTGGGTCACTAATCACACTTACTTCACAGCCAGTTCACCAAAACAAGCGCAACAGTCAAGTCATTGGGCCCGGTTGGTAGCCATACTAGTTAACGATTTTGTGAATCAGGACGGCAACAAACCCGAGAGACGAGCCCATTCCATGACGGGTGACGGAATGGCCGCTGGCTTTATTTCCCTATAGTCAGTTATCGTTTGTTCAATTCGCGCCTTACTCCAGATGGCAGAGATAAAAAGTGCTGTTCGGTATGGCAGACGACTAGTTAGCGTATTCAACACACGGATCAACCATCTAAGTCTGTGCGTACTTACAGGTCGAGCGGACGAGCTCGCCTGACACCCGCTAACAAATATCCGCCTCGCTGCCTTATAAATGTTAAGGCGTCGGTACCATCCGATGCAAGCGACCAAACGTAGAGGTCGATGGCCAATCATGTGAAAATGGTTCAGATCATCGATTGTGAGAAGCCAAGCTTCGAAGTCGTATGGCAACGTAGTATCCAGTCACCTTATAAACACCACCCTTAGGCTTCAAAGGGATGACTTACTGCTACCAGGGGTGCCTTAGGTTAGTCAATAACGTCACAGTGCTGAAAATACGAGCCTCCGTTTCATTTCCTATAGCTTCGCCGCCACCGTAACAAAATCCGGTCAACAACCTCGGTATTTTCGTTATCTAGCATTAAATCTATGTAAGCACCGTAGCTTCGCGGAAACACCATTCACTTAGAGGTTACAAAGCATTTGGTACAGTGTACGATAGTGTCAAGCATTATCAGACAGCAATGCTCTGTCATCAGTGTTGTAGATAGTTCTGTATTATCTTGTCTGTGACAAAATTGAACGAAAAATGGCGTGCGCCGCCCTTGGTGCTAAAACAGTTGGACAATTCAACGCAAAGTTGAACTTAAACTGAAGTACGGACCGATATACACGTTCGGTACAGCCTCGCGTTTAAGTAGCGTTAAAGGTGTAGATTGGTCGACTAGGTTGAACGTACCTTTAAAATCGAGAAAAACAACCACCAGTAGTCGGTAATAAGTGTAACGCTGCACCAAAATTCGACGAAAGGTCTGAAATGTAACTAATACATCCTTATTCGAGGCGAAACATTGCCTGTTCCTTTTCAGTGTCTACCCCAGGGCTACAATTAGTCGATGAAAGACAAAGAATGGAAAAACCTCGGTTATGACGAGGTCATGTAGCTCAAGCCTCTTTCGAATATGAGAACTACGATCAAGTGTCCTGAACACTCAGGAAAGCCATAAGTCGTCCATATAAACTGAAACAACTGAGTCAATGCCTCCATCAACGCATCCCACTATTTTAAAAAGTGCTGGCGCAGGGGTCGATTGAGCCAACAGCTATAATGCGTTTGACATTCGGAATGCCATCAAAAACCTCAGCTTTGGTAGGTGCTTCTAAAGTTGGTAGTGAGAACACAACATTATAAGTCTATGGGGATACCACAGTAGAAGCAAGTGGTCATCCAAGTTGGTTCTCTGAGTGTTCTACTCAGTGCTTCAACTTTCTAGACTTGCGGATCAGTGTGTCATCCGTCTAGTTGATAGTTTCAATGACGAATGGACAAATGGAGATTAGACTGTGCCCGAGGTTCTTATGGATATCCTTCCTAAACTCGTATAAACTGTAGTGAGGAATATTCCCTCTGATATCTAACAGCTTTCGTATAACTTGAGAAAACTTGTGTTGCATATGATGGCACCTGATAGCTAAATGGTCTGAGATTCGGGTCCAGCAGCAGTTGGAATCTTTCAAATCAGAAGTGCTGAGCTTACATTTTGGACCAGAGTTTGGCACACGTTTTACTGTTAGCTTGGCCAGTTGTTCGACAGCCAGCAGATGCGATCAGTAGGGTTGTTATCCAAGAAAATTGAGAACAGAACGACAATGTGCCAACGCATGGTTTGAAGCTAAATGTGTGGGTGCCCCAGTAGGAAAAACAGTTCTGAATGGGACCACGCCACTTATAACAAAAAGCTATATGGTCTGTCTTATAAGACGACTGATTCGGAGAGGGTGCCAGGTGAAATGATGATGAGCATCACAACTAAAACTGGCGCTGGCCAGAAAAAGATTTGTGATCAGTGCACAGTTTCAACAACTGTCTACAAGTATCCCAGTAACATGAACCTACTCCAAAAATACCAGTCAAAAAGAATATACTGTCACCAAGGCAACCGATGTGGGCATTCAAATCCCCGGTTAAAATGACTACGTCGAAACTACATATCGATTTAAGGAGAACAGCTAGTTCAAGTAAAAGATGTCCAGGTTACCACTCTCACTGCAGTCAGTTGCGACATAGCCAAAGAAAATGATTCCAAGGGTTTGGTACTGCCAGACAGACAGCACCTAGTCTACTGTTAACTTGAATCCGGTCTATCGATAACTGTGCGACTGTCCTGTTGAAGACTACACCTACTCTCACCTGATCCATGGTGACGGCGGCAAAGTCGTCCTAAATGTACGACTGATATCTGGTATACAGTGAGGGTACCGTCAGTCAAATACTTCGATTACTGTCCTGGAACCTAGCTTCTGAAATGCAACACACGTCGACTTTCTTTGAGTCTAATGTCAGGGAGAGGGCGACCTTGAGACTTATCTAGTTCACAGTGCAAACGCTATCCTCGCATTCTAGATCTAAGCTAGAGAAGATGAAAATCGGAGACTGGGTAGTAAGACATGAGACATACGGAGACAGTGTCACTATGATTATCAACATTCAGTGTAAGTTGTTCAAAATGATTACCGACAACGGGGTTCGAGAGCAGACCGACGGTTAAGCTAGATGGGATGATGTAGGAGGGGTCGACAGTAACACATTTTCGCCTATTCGCCCTGACGTATGCAGCAGATAGGATGGTCGGGTTAAAACTGTAAGACGGCCGATGTGGTAGGGAACCAATAGTGTTGTGAACACCCACGGTTGTATAGACGAAGATATTGCCACAACGCAAATACCTAGACAGAGAAGAACGACTAGGCTACCAAACCAAAGCCTTTAGTCCAAATGTCTGTATTGCAAGGCAACGGGTCGTTGACAATGGATTAATATCGTGATCTTCAGAAAAGAAGGCTAACCTTCTTTCATCCTGCAACCCTGAGAATCTAGAAGTTATAGTTGGTCAGACCTCTGTCTACTGGCCTGCTGGCATTATCATCTTTCAAGTTTGGATCAACAGGTTATCAAGCCACGCAAGCTCCTTCGTGACCTGACTTACATATTCGCAACAACAATTTGAGCCTTTAGAGAACCTAGTAACCAGAGCCATTGCAGTACGTCTGGTCTCATATTGTTACTGAATGTCACCTTTTGTTTTCTGCACGGTGGAACACGTTTGCGTTGCCCATGATAAACTGTGGTTGGGTTTTTGTTACGCTTATTTTATTTCAACGTTTCAACATTCACAACCTTATCATTGCTGAACCACTGTAACTATAAAAAATATTTAACGACTTCTCTTCTTCCTTAAAACCGTCCAAAGCGGATATAGAAATACTTAGTCACGCTTAATTTCTCCAAATCTGCAAACTATCTAAGAATCTTAGAACAGTGGGCAAACAGATCGAGCGTAACTGTGAAAACCACTTACAGCTGGTCAACAGGCTTTGTTTCATTGCATACTTCGTCCGAATTGGAAACAGCTTCAGATGACAGCAACTTTGAAGTTTTGGCTTGCAGACAATCTGTATAAACTTCCACCAAAAATGCATGAAGGGCGACGCTAGTTGAAGCAACTGTGTCTGATGCAGCTAACTCTTCCGCAAAAGTGCGCATCATGCGGAGGTTGGCAGCTGGTACAGGGAGAGTCACCAATCTGGTGAGGTTAGAGTTCGGGGGGACTTCGTCACCAGCAACTTCGTCGACGACGTTTACGCTAGTATTGAAACTGGCTAAGTCAGGTCGTGCAGAGGATAGTTGCGTGGAACGAGGAGCAGGGGGACGGTGTGAACCACTTGCAGCAACCACGCAAGGTGTCGGGACCAAAAGACCATAGAGATAGTTCCATGAGCTCTCGTTTGCCGGAGCCGAACGAATAATGTTCTGTACAAAGTCTACTTCCTGGAAAAGAAATCAAAAAGGCAACTGCGTTCAACCCGTCTGGAAATAGAAGTAATATGGTCACAAATCAAGAGGAAACCGATAAAACGTTGCTAGTAGAACGACCACCTGGAACTCACTGGACAACAGAGTGAACCATGCTGGTACGGAATGGTGAACATTTTGATCACATCGACAAAGGGATGCACGAGGATAAACGATAAGAAGTGTAGAATACAAACGTAAGTACTAGGGTGTCCTGTGTATGCTCACAACACAATTTATGGTGTCAAATATATCATACTGTGAATCTAAGAATTTCTTCAAAGTGCATATGCATGCACACAGACGTTCCTCGAAATAATAGAGTATAATACCATCTATAAATACAAAATAGTACCGCTGTAAAGAAAATAATGCAATCACAAAAACGGATTGATTACAATGGTCATGTCTCAACGAACAGATTTGCCGAATATTCGAATTAGCTCGCGAGTTTTGTCACAATATCACATTGACCAGAAAAACAACTATTTCTACCATTCTGTGGTTCATAGCAGGACAGTCGTAAAAGATGTACTTCGGTGCAAAACCAAGTTCAACGCGCGAGCGTTTGTCTTTCGCGTTACCATTTTGTCAGGATATACAGAATAGTCAACGCCAAGATCCAAATAGAAACGACAATGACTAGCATATACCACACTAGGCACAATCAGAGGAGACAATTATTCGGGCTCGCCATCAGTGCTGGATTCGCATTTGTCGGTAACCCAATTAAACACATTCATATTATTTATGGTTTTCTAAGCAATCATATTCGAATCGACATTAAAACACTGAAACGAACTGTTGCTACCCAGGCTGTTAACTTTTCAAAAGTTTTGGTCCACAGTACCGAATACGGTTCGTGTCCCTGAGACCTACTGTCTCAAATTGACTGCTCCATGCTACCAACCATAGGACAGCAAGCACTTCCTAGACGATTAGCCACCATTAAATAGCTCGCATGCTTTTATGCTTGTTCGGGAAGCCGAAAGCAAACAATAATGGTCAGTCGAAATTCGCTGACATCCCAATCCGCTTCATTGCGTACAGGGCGACAGGGTGATCTGTACGATGACCTGAAGGTTTGTACTGAGCTCTGATCCAATGACCGGATTTTACTAATTAAGTTCAGTAACAAACAGACCACTTCGGTTATTGTAAACACCAAATGCGTCTTGTGCTTCGATGCTATCTGTGAACAGCAAATTCTTCGCGGGTATCTTTGCATCTATCTATCAAGTTAAACGCTCTTTCTCCACATGCCGGACATCACCCAGGCTTTTATAGTGAAGCAGTGGGCAGCTGATAAAGGCATCTTGGTAGTATCGTTGAAATAGAGAGCAGCAACGGCTAGACCGAAGGGTACAGAATTTTGTTCATCATTCTCGGCCATATTTGTGCAGAGAGAGGAAAACTGGCACCAGCTTCTTGCCTTATTGAATTCCTTTGCAATTTTTACCTTCACGGGTCACAGCAAGGTTAGATAGGCAGATTAACTAATCCAGGTTAATCTGCACAATGAGTGTCGTTAGGATTCTAGCGCCAGAGTTACTTACTCGCTAATCGTAAGTCAAAGGTTCCAATCTCCCCTTCACTTACGGCACGAGATGTCAACTGATGTCACTGATGGAAGCGTTTAAGGAAACCACTGTTGGTTTCGGAACTGAGTTCATTTAAATAAAATATGCCAATCAGTTCTCCTTCAATGTCAGAATGGGTCCAGTATCCTAAGGCTTTAAGTTGGGTAAATCACAATTCAGTGACCTTCTTTGTTGAACTCAATCTCAGTTTCGCAATCCACTCAGTAAAGCATACTACAGCGTCACATTCGTTGGCAAGCTGCAATTTTAAACTTTTTGTTGTTTTTGTCTAAACCAGTGGTGATAACTAATTCGGAACTTTTCCCTTCTATTTCCTTTCTATGGGAATAACCAAAATTGTGCAACGAAGTGAAGGTAGACTGTTTGTGACAGCAAACACATTGTACTATTGCAAATTGCTCATTAAAACACAGACCATGTTCACGAAAACGTGCGCTCGTACGTCAACCAATCGCGTGATGAATTGGAGTCAGGTGACCTATTGATTTTATTCGCCGTGCGGACCTTGTACAATGAGCACCATTTCAACAGCCAAATACGCCAACCGTCACAATATCTGACCAGTGGCATTCCGTATCACCAGAGCATCGCTCGTGGTTGAAAAATATTGAATCGTGGACCGCGGTGAACAACAACCTCTTCTCAGATTTACTCGGTCCAACAGTCCACAGCTCTGTGAGAAAATCGGTCATCCTCGTTCGGTTACATATAGCTGAACAGAACGAGCAGATGGTGTATTTATACTTGAACTGCGGATCAGATTGTCAAGCTTTTCTATCTACCCTCAAGCGGGCTACATTCCGATTACGTGGTACAAACAGTAATAGCATACGTAGTGAGGAAGTGATCAGCGCGATAAACAACCCAACATTCCTGACGGAATGCATAGCTGTCAATCCACATTCACAGGCACGCTTGACAGTGACATGAGGGTGGTCGGATCACGGTTCACCCCGTGTGCCTTACCACAGCGAATGTAAATATGTCATCATCATCATCATCACCATAGACAGCAATACATCAGTGGTTCACACTGATGCTTAATTGCTACGCAACCATGAAGAAGAAGAAACAAATCCTGTTTAGGAAGAGAGAAGAAAAAATGGGAAGGGAATGGACCTAACTACTAAAAATAGCTACGTCTATTCAAACATACAACCTCAAGGCGCCTGCACCTTGCAAACAAACAATCGAGCTGTAAGTGAAAGTATGTGTGAGTATGTTAATCTGCCTGTTGTAATGAGATTTCCGTTATAAACACAAAAGCCCACTTTATATTGAGGAGGCGCTTCAGAACAAAAAAAATCATCAGACAAATAAATGTGTCGGAATGAGATTGTTGCGCTGCTCACTGTCAGTCTTTCTTCGCTCGTCTTTCGTTTCAGCGTCAACGATGCTGACTTGGTCGACTGAATGAATTCCGTGAACAGAGAGCTCCCGGCGCACGATGTTCCCATTTTTTCATCAGTACGACCACTTTCGCATGATCCGTGTTGACCTCGTGGCTTGCGTCTGCACAAGGGTGCCATAGTTGGAACCTAGGGTCCACTCATCACATCGCTAATTTCTGTCCGTGAGGCACGCACGCAGCTGTTTGCTTCTTTCCTATTTACTTTTAGTCACACCTGAAGCATGAAAGTGCGTAGACCGCGTCAGATTGTTCAAGTGGCTTTACATGATCTTTAGCGTTCACCAGAGCTGAAAGAAGCGTTGGGTTTGACTTGTGTGATATTTGGATGCCCAGTGGTTTGAGCATCTTTTGTGCTGTTTCAGATGTGGCGTGAATATATGGCAGTCATTCGTGTTTTAGGTTCTTCATGTTCAGTTCTTGTGGACCCTCTGATAGATGCCTTTACGGAACCACTGGGGTAACAATTGGAACTGAACAGTTTGAATAGGTGTTTTCTTCTTTGTTGAGCTACAATGTGTGTCTGCAAGTCGGAACAACGTTCGCGAGCAGTTTTTAAGGTGACAGGATGAATGATCATTGGCGAACCTGAAAATGACATCAGTTATTGTGGGCTTACGATAGACAGTAGTTTTACGCTTGTCATCAGATCTTATAATTGATACATCGAGGAACGCTAGGCGTGAATTTTATTCTTCGCGTGTAAAGGTTGTTCGAGCAGTTATGTTATTCGAGCAACTGCGGAACTGGTCAACCTGGGTCCGAGATAAAAACAACAAATGTGTTACCCACATATCGAAGTCACACATTCGTTTTGAATGTCTGAAAGGCTTCAGGTTCAAATATCACGAGCCAAACCTAACACTCCGCTCAGCTTTGGTAAACGTTGAAGATCGTGTAGAACTACCTCTTCGTTGCTTACTCGCTGATGCCACCCAATGCGAGCGATCGAAAGCAGACATCGAAGAGACGGTCCACGTCACTTACCCTGAGAGGCTATGTCGCGCTACCGTAAATTAGTACAGCCCTCACAGTCGCCTTATATACGCGATCCTCAAACATCTGAGAAATGCCTCTCTGTCATCAGAGGTTTCACAGATTAGCGAATATCTGGCCTAGTTTTATAGGTACGACCTTCAATTTCATCGTCTACACACTCGCCGGCGCTAACGTAGCTCCCCGAATAAACAAATCCGTCAACAATCTCCATAACTCCACTATCCAACATTAAATCTACGAAAGCACAACAACACTGTAGAAGCGGTTTGCACTTTGAGGCAGCAAAATGCATTCCGAAATATCTAACAGAGCACGAATCGCGTCTAGCATTGACTATGTGGAAATTATTAAACAACAACAGCTTGCTGTTGGCATAATCAAGATCAGTCAACCTTTCATTAGGTGGGAAATCCACGCCGACATCTTATTAGTGTCGCAGACAACCTTCCATTGCTTCGTCTATGACAAAA
Organism: Paragonimus heterotremus; assembly: GCA_013368495.1. Taxonomy (NCBI): domain Eukaryota; kingdom Metazoa; phylum Platyhelminthes; class Trematoda; order Plagiorchiida; family Troglotrematidae; genus Paragonimus; species Paragonimus heterotremus. The sequence goes on from LUCH01001656.1 coordinate 86,492, forward strand.
ATTAAACAAAAATATGTTGAAAGTGGACAGCATTGACGTACGCCACTTCTAATGTTATGACTGCCAGACAGTTCACCATAAATCCTAATCTGAAGAAAAGTATAGGAATAAACCACCGACAACATGGTCACATACTTGGTCGGTACACCTCTGCGTCTAAGTGACTCTAAAAGTGTAGACCGAATCAAACTCATCCTTATAGTCAAGAAGCTGTTGGTCGGTGGTACACGTGACGCGGTTCCGGAATTTGGCGAATATGGAAACTATTACCGAGTGACTTCGGCACAGAGGGATAGTCTCCGTCATCCACACAAGTTGATGCAACTGAGTCAAGGCCTTTACTGACGCCTCCCCACCTTTGTAGAAAGTTGGCGACACATCATCTAGGCCTGCAGCCCTAGTACGTTTGACAGCCGGAATGCAATGGCGGACTTCGACGTTAGTTGGTGACTTTAAATCCATCAACCAAGGGACTACAATGCAGTAGAAGCGGGAGGCCAGCAAAGCTGACACACATCTCATGCATCCCATATCTTAGGGAAAAATTGCACAGAACAGCTCCATCGTGAAAATCTAGGACTACCGTGATATCATGGAATACAGCTAGTGTTAGTCGCCGTTGGAAGTGGTGATAGTTGACCTGTTGAAAGAAATCGGAGATATGATCAACGTAATTACCACTATCTACATGTTCGCAAACGAACTTTATTCGCTTGACTAAATGGTGTCATGGAGGAGACATCATACGGGTAAGTGGATGTCATGTAATGGTAGACAACATAGCATCAATACGATGGTCAGTGGTTAATCGGTTGCCTGAGTGAGACCAATTGGACCACCCTTAAATTATCAAAGTTGTCAAGGATGCACATTGTGGGATCCCCGTACTCTTTACTATCTACCTAAAGATTTTCTAATCTATTGTCAACAGAGCTTTATTTATTGAAAGTATCATCCCAAGGAAGTAGACTGCGGTAAACGGGAATAACCATACAAAGCTCCTGAGCCAAAAGAGACCTTGAAGGTGCACAACTCCAGATAGTGGTTAACAGTAAACCAAATGAAATAACTGGCATCATTAATGCGCGTAATTTTGTGAGTTCAAAGTCAAACAGCGATTAAATCGAAGACGACAAACTTAGTAAACATCGCCATTACCGAATCGACCTGGAAAAAAACAAACCAAACAGTCTCAAGCCGCGCAAAATGTCTAGTTTTAACTGGATCACACGAACTGTCAGATGACACAACATTATACGTTCCTGTAATCGTCCCCCAATCAACGTCTCGTTTGTGAACTCACTTCACTTTCATTTTTAGCTGATTGACATTCGTTCTTGAATCACTTTATTCGAAGTAGCACAAACATGCCGGCAACCTGGAAGGAAAGTATCTAACTACACACGTTAGCGTTAAAAAATTAAACACATCTATCCTCGTAACTTCAAAAAGTAAAATAATACCAAATGTGACCCTCGTCGCCTTTATACATGCATGAAGATATCAAGATCGCTCACTGATAACGGGGCTGCCCAACAAAACCCAAGACTACTTTTAATAATCGTATGCAGATACTTTGATAATGATGGTGGAGTCAGACAGCCACGAGAGACACCACATAACTGTGCCGTGACTTCGTCCGTGCAAAGCAGCAACAGTAACCATAAACAACAGCCCCAGACTAAAACAGTACACTTTTCTGCAGCTGTTGTACATAAAAACCGGGTGAGATTTCGATTATGCAAACGGTATCCTCATTGACAACAGTTGCATTTAACTCCTACTATGGTTGTTCGCTTTTGAGTAAATCCGGCTTCCAGTTGGTAACCATTCGTCGTGAACGAATTTCACTACCTCCAAGGATGTAGTAGTAGCAAGCTGGTGACATTACTTATCGTAATCAAAGCCGTTTTTATAACAAAAGACTGACCTTTCATCAGAACTGGAACAAGTGGTGATCTCTCTATACAGCATTTCATAAGGGGTTCGGTCGCTGTCTGTTAGCTCCGCATATACATGCAATCACAAACGCCGCTGAATAAGCAGTCAGCATATTAAGAATATCACCCTTTTCTAGAGCAAGGTTGCTATTGAACGGAACGAAATCAAAAGTGACTAACGGCACAAAGCAAATATCAGTTCACTGAGTTTCTGTTGATTAGTTTGTAGACAAAATGCGTCAATAAAATGAAGAATTACAATTGATGCTGAGACCTCGGCCTTCCTATTGGTGAGTTCGGCTCCGCTTGGAGCTCGTTTGTCGTAACTCGTGACGCATTTAAACAACCTATTTTACTCCGATGCTCGTTATACTGAAATTCGATGGTAAGACAACGTGCTATGCTGACTGGTCACCGAACTGACATGTCAGTGTGTTCGCGTTGTCGACAAAGGTTGACCGTAGCCTTCTGAGAATTGCCGGTCGACTTTGTATCGACGCGTTTGATCAGTCCATTCCCTTTACAGTTGCTACACATTAAGTGCTATCGATTGACTTAGTGAGGCAACAAAAATGGACAAGTAAAACGAAGACCAAAAGGATCCTGTTGGGGAGCCCATTTCTTTTCCGAGCAAAACCAACTACGCCCTCGAGAAGAACGATTAATCCAATCAGAATGAGTGGAACTGTCCAGAACGGTCAAGAGGTAACCATGGTTATTTTTTTATCTGTCCGACCTTTATTCCCGTATGCTCATTGGTGGTTTAATGGCACTTACTTTTTCTTTCGGTAATTGTCCTTCTAGTTTCTGATTCGAGAATGTTTTTAGGTCACTATGCACCATATGAATACCTTGTGATTTTCTCATTGTTGCACGTTTTTGGGGCGGAACAAGGCTGTTTTTGCACGCGTCTTTTGGGTTGTCCTAGGAGCAAATTACGGGAACAGTCGCGGTATTTTCCGGACCGAGATTTTCTGTGTTAATTATTACCAGGAGGAGAATCCGATTTTTGTAAATCGCATTACTATGTGGAGGATGAACAAGCGTATCCTTTCGAGGGTTTACAATAGATCATATATGTGCCTCATATACGTGCTGAAGCGCACAGACAGTACACTATAATTTTGGAGTCGGGGGTCAGTATGGTATTGCCTCAGGTGCATTTTGAAAGTTCAATCGTTGTTGTTTTGTCGATGCAGGGGAGGTTAAAGAAGAGGTCGCTGAAGATTATGGACAGGAAGTAAAAAGCTTCCTCCACAATCTCGAGAACGAGATCAAGAACATAGATGTTATGAGCGCTGCTGGTACCTAGATATATTACACTTCACTCATTCCGACCAAAAATTAACCCGAAGTTTTCGTACACAAGTGCGATGCTACCGGTAATCCTCTGCACAGTTACGTTAAGGTATGCTGCCGGATCGCCATTAGTTGCAAATTCTTTCTTTAGCCAAAATGTGCTGAATTTTGAACAGTGATTTTATTCGATCCACATTGAAAAGTTTTCCACAACTTGTTGAGTGGTCCTAAACTACGACGTCTGAAGAGTTGAAGGTGTGCAACATGGATGAAAATACGACATCGAAGAGTGCAGTGGAAAAGATCCTGAGAATGGGTCGTGGTACTGGATGGAACTTTTTAGATCTATATGAAAGGATACAAAGAGTAGACATGTAAACTTGGTGAGCAGAATAAGAAGCTTGACAATATCCAACCAGCTTGTGAATTAGTAGATCGAGTGCAATGTCTTTGATAATAAGAATAAAAATCGAAACAACCACAAGCCCAAAGGGTGGGGTTGAAAACAATAAAAGATTGGGAATGATGTCAACATATCAACCAAATCCTCTACTATTTATAAGCAGTCAAAATATTGTTCAAGTTTGATGATTTCTCCGATCCCAACTTGAAGAGTAGCTCCAGTCGTCAGGCTATCGAATAGAAGTAACGTAACAGTTACTGTGTATCCTCTCGAGAGGATCGGGCAATCCGAACACTACTCACAAGCGAATGCCAATTTACATAGAACTCAATGGTGCTTAATGCGAGAACAATGATACAGTGATCAACAAGGTTGTCCAACGAAATTCTGGTTATGATGACAGTCGGCAATAGTTATGAGTTTAACAAAGGCGAAATTCGAGTATGATATTCGGTTTTGGAAGAGGGTGGTTGAAAAACCTATGGGAATGCGAAAGCTGTAATCAACTGTGAATGACATCCAACTTTGATTGGCTAAAGCTCCTATTAATTAGTAGTAGAATAGTAATATCAACCGGCTTATGTTGACTCTACTTACCCGTTGAAGCACATTAGGTGTCAATCCTTCATCATTCGTGACGGTTACGAACCGATGATTCCACGCTGAATTGTTGTACATATCCTCACGAATCAAGGATTCCGTGAAGCCTAACTCAACGGTAACTGGTACTTTGAAAAAACCGACAGCCCATCTCCGATGCTGCCAAGCATGATAGTTTTTTGCGTCGTCAGAAATCACATCTGCCGTGAACTGAAGTTCGTTTAAGCTTAGTTCGCTAAGTGTGGCCTGTTTGTCATCTTCACTCGTTAGCGAATCACCAGCTTTGTTCGCGAGCTGAATAACCACCCACTGACGATGGTGCCAGAGCTAGAAAAACAAACACAAAATAATATGATAAAGTACCAGTATAAACATTGAACATACTCGAATGTGCAACAGCTGATGAATGAATCGTTTAAACAAAAAAGCAAGTGTTTATACTTCACACCAACCAGCTATAAACTGTTATCATTACCGCCAGTAATACATCAGTGAGTGCTACTGAGACTGGGTGTATGAATGAGGTAAGCTTCAGCCAACAAATCGCATTCCTACCAACGAAAACACTTGATGGTTGCCTATCTTAATACCCGCTGTGTACACGACACCATTATCAGAGCATAAAAACAGGAAAATGAAAGTGTTGACGACACAAAGTAGGTCATTGTTTCCAAGATGCCAGATGTAATGACCTGATACAGCAAACAAACCCCACGTTAATAGCTGGGGACCTGTTGACGTCGACTATAAAGTTGAAGACGAAATATAGGCCTTGTTACAACTACGTGTTGATGTCAACGCGTAGCGGACAAGTGTCCCGCCCAGTGTCCTGTAAGATAATGCTTCGGAAATACTCACGCAGCTTTCAAACAGACCATTTCTGCAGAAGAAAAAAAAGCAATGTATAGCGCAGGTTTATCGTTTGGGTGTAGACACTATGAGACATATGGGAGTATAGGATGTTGCCCCCGGTATCGGTGACAGTATTCCAGTTCCAGGTAGCCCACAGATATGTGACGACTGCTGCCATCTGAAGTCCAGTTTGATATTTGAACTTCGTCGCAGGATAATGAATGTAATTTCAAATGTAAAGATGATAATATATAATTCGAAAATGAAAGACTAGTCATACAATACAAAAGTACATGTAACACAAAATCCAGTACAGGAATAGACACAACACGAAACGAAGGAGGATTTTTCTTACAAGAACTAGTATACTTGGTATGTGATAAGCTCCTTCTATAAAGTTTTCTGATTGCGATTCTATGTATGTTCTCTGAATCAATAGATCCATAAAGAGGGAGAGGTACTGAGTCAACAGAGACAAGCGCCAAAGACCAACTTATTTATGTTTATGTGATAAATCAATGTCTGGCCACCACACTGCCTCTCTCGACCTATTTGATGTTTCACAAAATAAGACGTTACAGCCAAACGATTGAATATCATACGAAGCATGTACCTCAGTTAACAAAGTCAATTACGACAGATCGCATCCACAAGGATGTTCAGATTGCTATCCTTAGAGATCTGTTATCCCATAGACCCTTTACGTATACTTATCATGACAAAAACGGATAATCGGTCAACAGTCTAAGTTGACAAAACTGTATGACAGGATAGAACGCACAGATGTACGGGTGTATCAATCCTATTGAAGAAAAGCTCATGCCTTTTCATCATCACAGGCCTCGATTAACTTGTTAGTAACTGAATCCAAAGATACTAAAGGCCTTGAACTTTTCAAAAGAGAGCAGGTGCAGATAAGTATGAAAACTGAAGTACGGAAGACACTCGTGGAAAATTCTCATGGAAGATACTCTATGGACTAATACAAAAATATGATCCCCGAAAGAAGATTAATGAAAAAAACGTTGTCATCAGAATCAGAAATGGAAGTTAACCAACCGGACTGATTGAACCAAAATACAGCGCTTAAAAACCAAGATAGACGCATATTTCATCTGATACTTCAAAAATAGTACAATACGTACTGCACTGTTAGGCCGAATTTACACAGAGGCATATTTTAAGTTAACCTTCCGACCTGTTACTGTAATGATAAACGTCGTTGTAAATAATGTTTTCTTATCTGTTTACAAATCTTGAGCCTCTCATGGTTCCAGCGTATATCTGATGTTATCAGATGGATAAAGCCTAATTGCCAGACCTTTCGGGTGTTGTGCTACATCGTTCATAATAATTTATTCATCCGATAGCTAATCGAATATGGGCTGGAGCGTTTTGCCATCGATCCAAATTCCTCGGAAGCTAAGGACGTACAGAATTATTGGTACTGTATCATCACGAACATCGTTGACCCCATCGCTACTCATTACCAACTAGACACACAGAAGATGTTCCTTAATAACGTTTCATCGTCGATCTATGAACATCCCGTTGAGTGTTTAAATCGTGAGGCTGTCGTTTGTTCCCAAAAAACCAGCTTAATAATTAGCCTAAAAAAGAGAATTAACTCTGTCAGCGAAATGCGGATGAAGTTTTTAGCAAAATCTTTGGAAATTATGGGGTCCAGTAAAGTAAGACACCTTCAAAACATAACATGTATCCAAGTGACCACTGCAATAGGTAAACTAATTTTTAAATCATTAACGCCATTTGCTGCTGTGTGCTCATTTGTCCGCCGCTGACATGTACACGTCACATGCCACTTCCTCCCGTGCTGAAATACGATACTTGAAATGAACAGGGTGGGACATACATAGATGCAACAGTCACCAGTCATCGACGATGCGCCGTGATTGGACAATCATCATCATCATAACAGCCATGAGCCTGACCAAAAGGTAGTGTGGCTCGGGCCGCCGCTCACCTCAACAGTGACGTGCAATATCCCAGAAGGAAACGCTACCAAGAAGGTTGAAAATTAATAAAAGAAGACTAGGCGGAAGAACTAAAAATGGTATGGATACAGGTACGCCATTGACTGCAACACATCGCCATCTCGAAAAGCGTCTCTAACCAGTGGTTTGAGTGATCACAAGGACCCCATCCAGGTAGGCGACACCTACCCACTTTGCTCAATGGAGCAGTCAAGGTCTTCATATTTCATGACCACGTTGCTGGTTGACCACCACGCGGTTTTACCCAATTGTTAGTGGTCTCAATATATAATGTCCGGTACGGTAAACGCTCAGCTGGCATACGGAGTACATGACCCAACCATCTCAAGCTGTGCAACGTAATAAGGTGACCAATTGATCGCGCATCCCGAGCATTCCGGAATACGCGCCGGCGAACGGCCACATTGCTCACGCAATCAGTCCACTTAATATGGCCACTTGGCGGAGACAACGATGGTCAAACACAGCAAGTCTGTTAATATGTTCTTTGTGAACAGGCCACGTTTCCGAACCATAAAGCAAAATGGAACGCACACAGGCATTATATACCCTTCCCTTCAGTGACAACCGGACGTCTTTTCGACGCCACAGATGACGCAGTCTGGCAAAGGCAACTCATGCTTTGCAATCCTCGTTGATATCTCATCAGCAATATTACAGGCTGACGAGATGGTGCTATCCAAGTATGTGAAACTCTCCACAGTCTCAAGCGGATTACCTGCAATAAACAAAGTAGGAGTGGAAGTGCCACAGCCTTGAAGCAACACTTTGCACTTTGAAGGTGCAAAGCGCATTCCATACAAACCAGCTCGGTCGGTCAACCTGTCCAGCATGGTCTGCATGTCTTCGGCAGAGGGGCTAAGTAAAACAATGTCGTCCGCATACTCCAGATCGGTCAATCTAGCGCCAGGAAGAAGCTCAACTCCAAGTCCACTGGATTCGCGAAGGGCACCCTCCAGAATGTCGTCCATGACAAAATTGAACAGGAAGGGGGAAATCGGACACCTCTGACGGACACCACTAGAAGTGATGTACGCCCGAGGCAGTTGTCCATAAACTCTCACCCTGCTTGCAGAGTGAGCATATAGTGATCTCAGTAGATTCACGTATTTCTCTGGTGCTCCCTTGCGAAAGAGAACGTTACGAGCAACTGACGACTGTCGGCTGTCCGTAACAATGCCGATATTCCAAGATCCGTCTCAAGGTAAAAATATGATCAATGCATCCTCGACCGGATCGAAATCCCGCCTTTTCTTCACGTATCTGGCTTTCTCTGGGCTTAGTGAGCCGACGTAAAATAAGGCCAGTGAGTAACTTGGACGCAATTGACACCAAACTGATAGGTTGGACAATAAACATACACCAACTCGCGTCTTTACTGCAACATGATGAATAAGCTGCGCTGCCAAATCACTTACAATAGTTCCAGACTGGTGTCTCAAGTACACAGTAAACAATAAACCAGACTTGTAAAAGAATTCGTCAAAACGGCCTGCTGACTTACCTGTCGGAGAATACGGACATCAAAATCAGAAAACACTCACCTTACAGGACGATTATCACCTCATGGACAGAAGAAAAAAACATAACAACTGAGGCAAAACGAAACAAGAAACCATCCGTGGTCGGATGTCACTATTGAGAGGGCGGTAATTTCCTCTACCCTGAGAGGAAATAATCCTAAAGGATTCTATTCAGAGTTTCTGACTCACATCTGATCTAGGAGACCCGAAGAGAGCAACACAAGAGTCTGTATCGCTTGACATTCAACGGCTTACCTGGACAGATGATGCGATAAGTGGTGAGGGCAGTAGATGGGCTCAAAGTTGTGTCAGGTTAATGAATAATACCGGCCAATTTTTGGGTGACTAGAGTGACCTGTGCTCAAAGCAATGCGCATTCGGGCACTGTATGAGCAATAAAGGGATTTACTAGAGCTTCCAGAAAGAATAGGATTAACGTGCAAGCAGCCTTGCAGTCGTACCTACAGACTTCAAATACTCGTGCAGCACAATCAAGCTGATTTACAAGAGAAAACAAAGCAGTCGAACAATATACAGATGAAAAGACAACAGCCCTGGAGTCGACTCCTAACAGCGGAGTGTCAAAAATCGGGGCCCAAAATTTACCCCCAATCGTTCTCATCTCACTAATTTGTTTTTGCTACGCTTTGTTGACACATGGTCACCTCATGAATCGTCGGCAGTTGGTACGTTACAACGATCTTCGTTGGTACCAAACAACACTGGTGTACTGCAAGGCTCGTTCTTCTTCCTTTTCTTTTTGCATTTAACATTTCTGATTACCCTGCTACGCGAAGTTATTTCCGATAAGACAAATGCGCGATATTGCGCGATGAGACAATAGTAAAATACTTCGTAGCTCAGCTGGCAGAGTATTTGCCGCGTTTGGGCATGTTGTTTCTGTCGCTGATTCGAATCCAGCCGAAGTCCAGATTTTTCGCAACTGGGTCTCTTCAAAATAGTAACGTATTCACAGTCAGATTGTCTTATTCAACATACTCAACTAGACTTTATCTTGAACTTCACAATTTGAACCTCACGAATGCCAGAAGGTATCGTTTTCATTGCGTACGAGTCGCCAACTCACTGGCATTAATGACAGTGAATCCAGTCTTCACAAGTATGGAGCATAACCGTCTCATTGTGACTATGTTAAGCATTTAAGTGTCATTCTGACTTTCCATTTAAAGCAGTTTAAATATGTTTGAGTGGTCGATAAAGTTCGTGCTGTTCTGCCACATTCTCTCACAACTCTTCAGAAACAAGCTAGAGTTTGTGCATGTTTGCACTCTTTCACGGTAGCTGTGCCGTATGCCCGTTGTTTTTGCAAGCCCTCTTGTAAACAACTGGAAATCCTTGTTAAGGCAGACGACCTTTCTCTTAACAGTTTGGGATATTCAATGCACATTCGTTTGTTGCAACGCTTTGTCGAAACATCTGAGCACTTGCGATAAATTTGTAAACAATGTTCTCTTTGATGCTTCTCTCCCCTTGCACTTTGATTTATCTCGCTGTGTATCGAATTCACCCATTAGACACTTGTTTAAGCGGCGTTTTTGCCATAAGTCAACGTATACAGCTTCAAAGATCCCTTATCAAGGTCGCTTTTACATGATAGAACGGTTGAAGTGGTTTCTCATCTGAATAACCGACATTGTTTTTTACATGATACTATAACTTAGACATAAGCTTTTTAATTTGTTCAGTTAATCAAACTCGTCTACATGATGAGTGTCAATTTCTACCATTTAGAGGGATAAACTAACAACTTGACTAGAGTTATGAGACAAGACACAATCACTCCATTAAGCCGGTATAAAGTTCCCGACCATCCAAATGAGGACATAGAGAATTCCAGTTGTGCACTGTAGGATAGTTGCCAACATATGATGTAGAAGTCATATGTTAGTTGGATGTTGCCCGACAGTAAAATCAGAGGGAAGCGAATGTGGTAACTGAGGCGCTACACGCAACTGTGATTGACATTTAGTGTTTCAAGGCCACCATCGATCCAAATGGCTACATACGTACACACACAAATAAAAAAGATACGCAAACATGCTTCCTGTCATGTATTGGAGAGTGATATTGTAAACTATTGCTAATCCCAAAAGTAACGTTAGGGAATGCATATAAGAGAGCCAACCGAGTATAGACGCATCAGATGGGCTAGCGATAGCCCAACGATAACCACCGGCATTACAAAATACACGGTTGCCGGTTGAAGCTCCGGTGATCCGTTGTAGTGGACTAGTGTCTTGCAGTGTAAAATCTATAAGTGTACCAAAGATACGCTATCATTTTATATGGTAGTTCCAGGTGGGTGGTGAGCATATTGCTCACAGCTTGAAAGACGATGGTAAAACTATTATAAACAAGTACATCGCCACAGGATCTGGATGCAGCAGTTGTTAGACACCCTTACGTCATTAATAAATTGATTGGAAATAACACAACGTTGCGAGCAAGTTGTCATTGTTGACCAGTCGTCACCTAGAAACGGGAGTTCTATGTATACCGTATTCTTTGGTATCGCTGTTACCTGTATCAGTAGAGTAATAACACTGCTATACTTCTTGACAAATTGCAGGAGGTACCTGTTGGCCTGCAGAGTATGTTTGAGTGTGCTTAATTTTAGTGGTAGGTTGTCTTCCATGCATAGCCTCTGAATCATGTGAAACAGCGTTCAAACTAGGTTATTGTTATACTATACTGGACAGAAGCTTTCGAAGCACATATACTGTGATGACCAAGTGGGCTGACTCATCATCTCCAGTTTCAGATACGACTTCATTTTCTGACGAGTTGGATAGATATATTACCAACCTGTAATCGGAAACGGTAATAAGGAATAAAATGAAAGCTCTCTTTAGAATTTAAATTTGCCATATCAACAAAGAAATTTGGAGAACTCGTGTTATATGCCGAGTTCGGAAATCTTTACAGCCAACTTCAGGAACATTCACCAACGTCTGAAAAAATTCAAAATTGACTGCAGGCAAAACTAGTAGATTTCATCTATTAAAACCGGAGCTACAAACAAAAGCACCACGATCTGTTAACAACGGAACACTTACAACGTTTGAGGGAAATACGATAAAATGTGTGCTTAATAGTGTTAGACTGGGACAGAGGTTCAGGAGTTGTGATGATGGATAAAACGGAATGCATGAAGAAAGTGTTTGAAATTTTCGGTGACACTTAGAAGTTTTGTCCAACGACACTCCCGACAACGTCCAAGAATTGAGAAAGGAAATCACCTGCATATTGAAAAACTGAGAATAAATGGTGTAATTTCTGCCGACCAATATAAATTGTTGAAGTCAATGGACACACGCACGCCGCATATGTAGGGATTACCCAGAACCCACAAGCCCAGTATCTTACTTCAGTGCATTATGTCAATGTGCAACGCACCGCAGCATAAGTTAGCAAATTGGGTTTGCTTGAACTGGTCAGAAAAATTTTTGTAAGGACAGTCTGAAAGAGCTTTGAACTTATGAGTTGTGTAGACGGTTAAGATGTTCGGAACAAATTGTGTCTAATCGATATGACGTCCCTATTCACTAACATTTCGCCGCATGAAACAGCTGATAATATTTAGTTTTATTTTAAGCAGCAATTGTCTTTTTCTTATTTCAGTGTCCGGACTGAAATCATCATTATTCTTGTGAAAACAATGTAAAATTCAACTTCCGGAAGTGTACTTTCCACCGAGTGGACGGGATTGCAATGAGCAGTCTTATGGGTCCAGTCCTAACCAACCTCCTCATGGTCAAGGTTTGCCAATGCCAGTACTGTACAGTCATTAAGCAGACGACATCCAGGCCATTTTGAGAATTTAAGTAATCCAAACGCGTTAATCTGGAAGTTGAATCACGTACCTCCAAACCTCAAGCTAACTAGAGAGAACGAATTAAACAATTGCCTTCCGTTCCTGGAAATTCTAGTTATTTGAAAATCCGATGGCATGATAGGAAGATCCACCAACAGAAAGTCTACCTGGACAGGAGAGCACATGCACTTCGAAGGCTTCTGTCCAGTATAGTATAACAATAACCTAGTTTGAACGCTGTTTCACATGACGCAGAGGCTATGCATGGAAGACAACCTACCACTAAAATTAAGCACACTCAAACATACTCTGCAGGCCAACAGGTACCTCCTGCAATTTATCAAGAAGTATAGCAGTGTTATTACTCTACTGATACAGGTAACAGCGATACCAAAGAATACGGTATACATAGAACTCCCGTTTCTAGGTGACGACTAGTCAACAATGACAACTTGCTCGCAACGTTGTGTTATTTCCAATCAATTTATTAATGACAGTTACCGTATCACTGTCACAACGAGACTGGACCTTGACGCGGTGTGACTGCTTGCGCATCTCGATTACCTATTCGGCTAAACTGGACGGTGTGACCACCATACCGTCAGAGTCACACACGCCAGGCAGGCTAATAGGTAGAGGTCTGACAAACCAGTCTCCTGGTCCTCCAGGTTGGGTTTTGGAAGAATACTGGCATCTTCATCCGGAAAAGGTACCAGTTCTGGCACACCGCCACCCACCCGCTGTCTTGCGGTATAGGCTTTTGAGCCAAAGGTTATGGTTGAGAATCCTAATCGTTCTCCTGTCTAGGTCTGGGCGCCCTGGCAGTATTTCAGCCCACACACAACTATGAATAATCATAACACAAATAATTCCATACTGCATCGGCCATCTCGCAGTATAAACCGGTTAGCCCTATCTGCTGCATACAGCAGGGTGGATAGGCGAAAACATGCTACTGCTGACCCCTCTCCCACTGTCCTATCAAATTTAATTCCCAAGCCCTTCCCGATCCCCATTTCTGATAATTATTCTACAGGCCCCACAACAGATGTAGCTAACCGTGGCAGTTAAGCAGTAGTGTGAACCACTGATGGATTGCTGTCTATGATGTTGGTGATGATGAACCGTGATAACACTAAGCCGGTAAGTTCGTCTCTTGCAATTCAGCTTCAGACCTCCCTCGTCCCTTGCTTAAACATAGAATGCGAATTAACATAGGTGCCTTCAACGCTCGCACTCTAAAACAAATAGATCAACAGGCCGCTCTTGCACGAACGTTGGACTCATTGCATGTCGATGTCTGCTGTATCTCGGAAACTAGAATCCAGGTCAGTAGTCAGCGTATGGAACTAACAGCACCTACATTGTCTACCCGATACTGGTTATACACTTCGGGTGACTCCACAACCGCCGTTACAGATCAGCCTGGAGTAGGTGTAGTCCTCAGCACGACGGCTGCAGCTTTGAGAGTCAATGTAGCTGGCCTCCTGTTTCTACCGTGCTGCCTCCGCAAACTTCTGATGTAACGCTATGGTCGGTAGATTTAGAACCACCCACTGAGACTGAGGTTCGCAATTGCATCTCGGCTCTCAATCATAATAAGACTGCTGGCCCAGATGATCTCATGCCAGTATTTTTTTAAGGATGGTGGACAGGTGTTAGTAGAGTCCTTGACTCAGCTGTTTCAACTTGTGTGAATGACGGAGACCATCCCTCCGTGCTGGG
>LUCH01001657.1:8521-30881 GCA_013368495.1 Paragonimus heterotremus
GAAATGACCTGTTGATTGTTCTAACGTCAGTGCATAGCTATTGTTTGAGATTAATCAGTTACGTTTACGGCTATGATATGGACGGACGTCATTGCGATTGATTGAAAGATTGAAGTAACAGACTGCCATTTTGCTTTGGGCCCATCGATCAACACATGTGAACACATAACAGTTGATGCATTTGTGATCCACATCGAAGAGATGGTTACCACGCTGTCTTGATATTGTTGCTGTATAGCACCGAAAAAGAAACAAGTGGAAGATAATCACCATTGACTAAAATGATCAATGTCAACAGTGGCTGGTTAGATTGAATGTTGGTATTACAGAAGCGTGTTGTAAACTTTGCCTTAAAATCCCGTATCTTCCTTGTCACGAGACACATAGCCATGACTCTAACGTGGATCCTCAGTTCGTCAACACTTTTATAAACCACTGCCTTAATCTGCCCAAGGCGTAGCGGTGGCTTGCTAAGGTGATGTTTTCTCACGGCTGTCCACTGAAACGATTACTCAGCGAAGCCATACCTGCACGTTATTTACTTCTAGAAACCATACGTGTGTCGCGCAATGGACTGTTTTTCAACCCTACGTTGAAATGATGTACCAAAAGTCTAGGAGCTTTATGAAACACCGAACGATGCACTTCGAAAAGCAAAACTTTGCGAATAAAACATCGCTGTCCCAATAAAACGGAACAAGCAACGCCAGTACTACCTGCCAGTCGTGTTTCACTGGTAGATGGGTCCATTTTTTGGTGAACATTGTGTTGCACCGCTCATCAAACTTGACGTCGAGCTGTTGCAAATGAGGCTATCCACAGTGAAAATCAGTATTGCATACACATCAGTTGAAGCAAAATTTCAAACCCAATATATGCACTAGTTACATCAGGGAAGCGAATGACACAGTCGCTGGTGAAACATTCGACCGAGATAGATACTTCAGGTAGATCTATCATACAATACCGCTATAGTGGTAACTTTAGTACAATCTGTTCGTATTACTCGACATTCGAGTTCCCAAACCTATGCTGAGTCGTGGTATCATTGGGTTAGTACCCAAATCGTTGTGTCCTGTAGTGACTGCACTCAGTGATCATGTGCACTTAGTAGTTCACACCCTCCGGAGTCACCCGCAACTATAGGAAGCATACATACATGGTTTCCCACACATGTAGTCAGGGCAGCGATTGCAGTGCCCGATAGCAGTGATATGGTTGATCGTAAACGATAAACCAATCAGGAGACGTCGAAACAATTAATGGGAAAACCACCTATACGCCGAAGAGAAACGAGGGAAGTCTCACGAGTCAGAACAATCCAGTTAATCATAAGGCCTTGGAAAAGGAGCTTGGCCCTAACAAACGCGTTATATCACCAGTGTGGTTCGAGTTAAATCATCGCAGACGATCAGCTCAGTTGTCAGTAGCCACATTTCGACAACTGGCTACTGGTCATAACTGAACTGAATCAATGCTATGGAACTGAGGGCATGTGGATATTAGGGTTATCAACACAGTGTATCTCAAGAACATTGAATGGGGCTGTGCGAATGGGCATCTCACGAGCCGGAAAGCATCTGAAAGGTAACTACTGGATAGTGCCGATTACTTCCGATGGATCCACTAGTGGGTCTGTCTACTTCCGGACCAATACTGCACAAGATATGACAGTTATCAGCTTCTGTGAACTGCCGGTACTCATATAACAATATTTAGTGCCTTTGAGAGTTGCTGTCTGGATCGTCTAAATCTCCACGTTCATTCTAGAACAAATTCAGCCTAATGGTGATGAGTGGCCACTTGTAGAAGCACAGGTACTAACAGTCAAATCTCCCGGTCACATGGCTTATTCTGAACATGATCGGGGGCAGAATGTGGTGTCTACTCAATACTACGCTTATTCAGCAAAGGCTCGGGAACGCAAATAGTGAATCATGTGGTCGATGTCCAGCTTAAGTTACCACGACAGTGGGACCGCTCGATGAGTCTAACCATAGTGAATATATCGAATGTATGTTGCATCCTTGATGAAACGCCATTCATTTTCTCTCTGGGATTTTGATAGGATTGGTGTTACAAGTATATTAAAGCGAAGCATTTACCAAAAACATAACACTTGATTCAGAAGGTAATCGAGGAAAATTGCTGTTCTCACTACAATGAAATAATAGATTGTTGATCTATCATCTGATTTACTTACCAATGTTGGCTGATCACTTATATCCTCTCAGAGTATCCGAAAGTAGAACTGAAATTTTTTCCAAAAAGTTTAGTTCAATGACATGTAACGTTCTCATGCGCAAATTAACAACTGAGAACCAATTTTCTTTCTCTGAAAAGTCTACTGTATGCAACTTCTACATTGTTGACTTCCAATGAATCTTAGTTGTTCACCTCTCAGCTCACGGATCAGTTGACGGTTTGGTAGAAGGAAGCGACAGTAGCCACTGGTTTAATTCAGGACCTGAAGGTTTTATTCATCTCTTGTTGAAGAAATTAGTACAGGTGGCGGTCAATCAAATCTAATGGTACGATTGCTGCCATTATTTGACTACATTATCTGTTAAATAAAGCTAGCTACTCAGGGACCGTTTACTCTCAGTTACTTGCAAAATGTAGGCATCTTGATGCTGATCTTTTACTCAAGGGAATTTTGTTAGTGTAGTCGTGTGCTTCTCGCCTCATTATTTTCTAAACTGGAACGTCCCTCTACTCTTATCATAGTTGGTTAACAGTCATACATCAACATCAAACTCTGATATATTGCTACAATTAACGATGAATTTGCCCATCAACGAACATCGTGTTTTGTCCTTTTCGTCTGCATTTTCTCTCATTAGCGTACCCGGATCGTTGCTGGGACGTCGATGCAAGCCGATGCGGAGGCCAAGAAGTCGAAATCTTCAAACCCCACGCTTCTTTCCGAAGCGTACTTACGTGACCTGTATCGTCGCGATGAACTGGTCAAATTGACCGTGCCCACGTTACGTCAGGCTGTGAAGTTGTTGAATATGACTCCATCAGGCACACACAAAGCAGACCTCGTCGCTCAGCTCAACAGACACTTCCAGTGAAGCAATACGGAAATTGAAAAGAGTGTTGATATTTGTAAACGTGCACAATGTTCGGTTCATTATGTAAAATGAATCTTTTCGAGGCCTAGTTTATGAACTGATCATATTCCTAACGTGATGCATCGCAACTATTACACATGCTGAGTTATTAAAGTGGACCCGTGTTTTCATTTCAAGCCATTTCTGGTTAGTTGGTATTTCTGGATGATTGTTCTCACTATTACTACGATTATCATAGCGAACCGAATACCAATCTTCCGAAAACCTAAAACGTCTTATCATAAGCAGACACTAATCTGCTTCCATGTCGGGGTCTGAGTGAATGCTTCGGCCTTGGCTGCACGCACGACCTTGACCGTAAGGTCGTATGAGTCTCTTTATGAACTTAGGTGTAAGTACACTTACGGTTACTTGTACAGATGCGCCGAAAACACAGCGTGTGCACTGACAAAACGGCTTATTTAAGTGGCGTTGCAATTTACTAGATACCAAAACCAAAACGCTGAAATACACCAATTCTGCGAGCAATAAGTACAAGTCGTCGAATTCCTTTTTCCAACTAGTGACGCAAATTTCAATTTGGCTTATAGAAACAAACAGTCTATAACCCTGTCACTCACAACTAATACACTTGACGAAACCTGTTTCAGAATTTTTTACTCAAATGAAGCGCCTGTAATACTGCGTCTAGATGCGATAGGTCGTCTGAACGATGCTGTCCCATCAGTCCCGTTCTGGTTTGGATATGAACCGTTCCGAACGGTTCTGTCTGTGATTGAAAGCAGTAACTCGTGAGGTTGTTGCCATCACTTGGCTTCATGTTGATAATATCTTAGGGAAAAGTAGAAAGCAAACGCTGTCAATTTATTTTATTATAAATTGTTTCACTGATGCCAAATCGCTTGTATTTGGCTGAGGGCAACCAGTAGGAGTAACAAAAAGTGCCAGTCTAACAAGAGCTATGCAAACCAACCTTGACCCATCGATCGGTCGTCTCGTGATAACATACGGTTGCTTGTGAAGACAAGAGTAGACTGTAATTACGTAAACAAATCATAAGAGTCAACTAAATAGTGGCGTTAACGATTTTAAATGACGTTCATGTTAATACGCTCACAAAAAACGCTCCAGGATATTCGTGGTTTGTGCTGATGTGGGACATGTTTGCTCAGTTTTGCTTGAAGACATCGTTCCAGTCTGTGTGTCGTGGATTGTCAGGCCGGAGATGCGAGTATTCAAACACTCGGCGAAGTACCCCAACGCGGGGGGAAGGTGCGTTTACAAACCCTCAACGATCGGATGGCGGACAACGGAGGCAATCTGATGAGTCATCGCTCGACCGGATCAGACCAACGGGCGAGACATGCCAGGCAAAATAGAATGGACGACAAAATCGGAGGCCCGATTATTCCAACACTCGCAGGAATATCTCGAGACGGTTGTCAAGTACGGTCAAAGCCCACAGTAGATAGAAGGAGGACAACACGAGCGACCGGATGAGCCATCGCTCAGCGAAATCGGACCAACGGATAAAGAATGACAGGCAGAAAACCCCCGGATAGAAGGCGCCGATCACACACATAAACCGATCAGAAGTGCACACGACGCGTGAGCAGTAACCTGGGGGTGTTGTGGACTGGAATGCTGACTCATAAACGCGAGCGCGCGCGTAGCATGGTAACTAGCGTGTTGGACAATAAAGATTGTGCTTTATTGGACGCCTTTTTGTTACATGTAGATTCAACCGGCTCTACATTACTGAAATTGCCACCTGGTTCAAGAAAATATGCGTAATTCTTATGGGAAATTAGGCAAATTGAGAATAACATCCGGCAAAAGCGGTCAGTTTGGTTCTAAGCCCAAGTTGAACCTATCGTGGCTTCAGTAGATTATATTGGCTTGCTCCGCTCACGCCCCCGAAACGTATGAACTAGTTATCGTTCAGCATGAAATATATTTTTACAAGGCAATTGACGGCCAACTGTCACTTTGAATGCCGCCCATATGTGATGACAATCTTCAAAACCGGTAAGGCTTATCTACTAACGCGCATTAATTGGAAGCAAAAACAAACAAGAATTCCTATTCCTCCCCTGAAGTCGTGTGTTGTCTGGACCATGGATTCGGTTATCCCACTATTTCAAGGGTAGGCAACGTACGTACCGTCTAACCTAAAACATTAGTCCATCATTCATACCATACATAATCACACAGAGATCGCTCTACCGTCTCCCAAAGAACAGGTTTGATCATTAACCACGGTCCAACAATTCGGTTTTTATCGTTATTCAATCATCCACATTATTTAGCTGCAAACAATTGTTAACAGTCTGTTTACTCCATGTGCCGTCTGAAGATGCTGTTTTCGTGGAAGGATGAAGTCAAATTCTGATGAATTGACAAAGTTGTAAGAGTGGCTGATATGCAGTGGACCAAAGGACGATTTCGTGAGTTGCCTTTGTCATCAGATAATTGCCGAGACTCAAACCACAGCTATGCAATCTGTCTAAAGCATACAGAAGCTAGCAAGACCACCTAGACTGATTGCATTGATAAAGGCTGTCCCACGATATGAGCCAGCGTTTTGATTGATGTCAAAGGTGACGCTGTTGGAACGAAGGTTTGGTGCGTGACCTCCAACAATCGTTCACTTCACTTGGGCATTTCAGTCAAATAGACCTAACAGGGAAATTCGCCAGCTTAACTGCCGTGTTCAGACACTATAACGTTGCCCGGATTAATGGCCATGCGTATGAACTCGTTTAAACGGAAGTTTTCAGTTAATCCATTTTCAGAGATCTGGATTGACCAAACCCGCTATTTTCTGTTGGCGGACGGTGAATGATTCCATGCTAAATATTCCGTCCGACAATCGTGCATACCCAAGCATTGTTTGCATATGTCGCTTATTTATACGGATGAATATTTTTGGAGAGTACGGGGGATTACTGAAACACATAGTTTGAAACATTACTTTTAAATAGTTGAGAAAATTCAAAACCTAGTTTTCCTGCCTCAACAACTGCACGGGATCTTTAATATAGGGTGGATTATTGCGCTCTAAAAAGGAATATGGCATCCATTTTTCGATGTTACATTCCGTTTACTTTGCGCAAATATATTGTCAGCCCCTCACATGTAGAATATTGGTGGGGCACCGTTAATTTATCGACCACAAGTGGTTCTGAATTATGAAGAGTTCACGTTGTACTGCAGCACTTACCTAAAGAAACATATCTTTCGGATTAGTGCTAAGTTGTAAGGAATTTTGGTTAACACTACTCACAAGTAGCGCATTCGCACCAAATGAGGTTAACGGCTCAGTGGCCAGCATGATTGTCTCGTCAGAGTGCGCCAAAATCCATATTCCCATAGTTTTTTTCCTTTACTTTGCGTTTCCTTTTTTCTCTGTAAGGGCTTGTTCTGTTTTGTTACCATGGTAGCATCGTATTACGGCCACCCATTGGTGTATTGTATGAAACCGACGAATAGTAACAATTGAAAGTGCCAATAAGTCATGTTCGCCGAAACTGACGAAGTGAAACGTAATCTGTCTAAGATATGCTGGGCTCCCCATAAACCTCACAGGTTAGAGCACTGTTCTCTACATACTCTAGGTCTCGACGTCAAGCGTCATCTTCGCGGTCTGTTAGGGCACACTGTTGTCTACTGCAAAGTTGAACAGGAAAGAGGAGGCTGAGCAAACCTTGTAGCAACCCACCTGAAACACTGAAGGTCGATGATAACCTGCTATAAATCCTATCTTGGCTCGAGACCTGAAAGTAAGCCGTGTTCAGGCCGCTGCCGTACCTTTCAGATACACCCTTTCTTGATAGACAGCCTCGAAGTGCAGCGCCGTCAACTAGATCGAAGGCCCCTCCAATTTTTAAAAATGTAACAATTGCCAACCTTCTATATGAAACAATAACATCATGTAAGACCCTGGCGTGGTTTGATATCAATGTGAACGTGGTGCAAACTGTCAACGATTCACAAGGTCAAATGTGACACGTGGGACGTAGCTAGCTCCAAGAGACAGCAAAATATTTTTCATTCAATGTACTTAATGCGTTATTTTAAGTCAAAATACCGACGGGAATCAAGCAGGTTATATCCGATCCATAATAATCGTCCAGCGATGTTTGAAAATAAAATAAACACGATGAGAGGAAAAACGTCCGGCTTCGTTTAGCTTGGAAAGGTGTGTATATATTTTGTGTGAACTGCAGGGCCATAATCTAGAGAAAAATCGAATAAAAATAATCGTAAAAAAAACTTAAAATATTGTGCTTCTCATCTATCCATGCAACTTTTCAATGAATGAGGAAGGTACGGCAAGAATAACCATAATAACAACTCGGGGTGTGTGAGATGGAAAACACGGACAATGGTAATAATATTAGTAACAGCTTTGAAGTTTAATAACAAAAGCCCCCGGGTGAAATATTAAAACAAACAAAATCGGAAAAAGAAAAAAAATGAAAGAAAGATTGATTAAACAAGAACATTAAGTAAATGTTCTGGTGATAACGGTAATAATCACATAATGATAAGTGAGAAATCTGAGTGGATTGCGAAGTTGACGGCGTGCCAACCCATAGTTTGCTTTGGAGCACACACACATACCGATCCCGGGGTTATGTGACGACAACAGTCGTGAGGTTGCGAGTAGACAGGTCTTTGATGATGATGTGCTACGCCTCCATGTATGTGAGGACCTGGCGACCAAGGTATGATCGATACCTGTGCGTGGAGAGACAGGATCGAGTGCACGGACAATGTACGTGCGTTTGCACCTTTGTCTCGTTCGAAATGCAGCACGAGATGAACATTGCCAAACCGAGTGTTGGCAGAAGTGGGAAAACCGCACACATGCATCGTAGGAATGTGTGCTTAAGAATGAGCAGATGGGCGAGCACCGGGCCGAATAGGTGAGTAAACTGCGCAATTTACGTGTGGTGGTCTCCGGTGTTTTGTTATAACTGTGCAGGTGAGGAGACTAGAGGGCATATGTGATGTTGGGACTAACGCAATGTGTGCATGTATTTCTGGTGGATGGTCGTGGTGGTGTATTATGTGTGCACAGCACGGGGTTTGGAACGGAACGGGTGGGTTGGGTCACCGTCAGAATTAGTAAGCTCGTTTGTATGTGAGACAAATGCCCGAATCTCGTCTGGCCTCGAGGCTAGAACATCGCCTGAGTGAGGTATGAATAGGGAATTTCGTTTGTGTATTGTCGAGTCGTCAGAAGACGCATGTGGGCTTGGAGTGGTGCAATTATAGGGTCTGACAATTCTGATCGAATTGAGAGCACGATCTTGTTGGGGCGGTGATGGGACTGGTGGGGATGGAGATTGACAAGTCGCTGAGAGGCCGTCATCGGAATGCGTATTTGTAGTGTTGTTGTGATGCTCACCAATAGTGGATGCAACGGCTGCCGCCACAGAGGCCTCACGTAAGCGCACAACGTGATGATCCCAGGCATTTTGGAACATATCGTGACTGTTAATTCTCACTGGCCCTAATCCAGGCAACTGGTGCAGCTTCGGTACGAGCAAGGATGAATTATCAGCCTGGCTAGAGGATAATCTTGACTTGCCGGAATTAGCTGTGGATGACAAAGAGGAATGACGGAGGAAAAGTTACAAACAGCCCGAGGAGCACGCATACAGCTAAGTCCAAAGAGACAAAAATCACAAACCAAACAAGAAGTACCGATAGAGAATACGAGGGATCAATTACAAAGAATGCTCTCAATGTTCAATCCGACCGGCATGACCAACTGGTCGTGCACCCCATGAAGTGACGACCATTAAGTTCGTGTCCAACATGATCTCATCACGTCTGCATTCAGCATACTTTTAATTTTTCCAGTAACGAGAACGACTAAACGCGGTCCGCCGAAATGCGGTATGCAATATAAACCATGAACAAAAAAAAACATATGTATGAACCTCATGTTTAAAAAGCATGGCAGACCGAAACACCTCAGGGGTGTGATCGACCGAAAACAGTCACTAGCAAAGAAAGCTGGTGTCTTCTGAGGACAACAAAACAGGATTAATGCCCACGATCATGCTCTGAGTGAACTAAATAACTTTTCGGTTTACTTAAGCACATTGCTACGGTAGTTACATGACATTCTGATTCTGCTCAAGCGCTCTTTGCAAGTGTACTTTTGAAGGATGGGCACAGAGAGATAAGAGTGAAGTGATCTGTGTGCGTGAGAGGTGTTGTGTAGAGTCGTGGTATGTGGACAGACTAAGCAAGATTCACTTTGTGACGGAAGAAATCGTGTAAAAAACGAGCGGTGAATTATCTGCAGTACGGCCCACACACACACGTACACATGGATGATGGCATCTGTCTTCAGATCAACCTAACAAGTGACCAGGGCGAAAAGATGTTCGCGTATAAACGTAACCGCAACTGGTTCGCGTTGCACTAATTGTGATCCAACCCGCACATCCTATATCCAATATAAAATGAGAGAGTAAGACACACGTGTACTCATCGAAGAATGCGGCTCTGATTCATTAACCTAGTTTTGTACGGGATGAGTCACTGTATATGGACGTGATAGACCAATCGCGTCAGTCTAACAAAATATTGAGGGCAATCTCAGCGACCACCCAATTATCCTCCACACCTATGTTCCCAGTGTAAGGTTTGAATTCGGAATGCTGGGCATTTGTGCTCTCGTGGATACTCTCTATTCTGCCTTAATGGTGTGACAAACCGGATCGGTTATTAGGTGGAATAGTCAACAGGATTCTAAAACAGCGTACGGATACTCCCTTGAATGCATTCATTTCTCGGGATGAATCTATTCCAATGCACACTTCTCTGTTGCATAATGTGTGGCTAAACATAACAAAATTCAGATAAATCCTGTGGATTGAAAGCAAAACGTGTGGTTGCTTTTTCCTCCTGAGTACTGATTAGAGTTATGGTAGCCTCAAGGCCACGATAAGATTTACGGTAGATGGCCAGAGTTCGGCAGGGTTTCCATTAGTTTGAATACTCCATAGTGAGTCCACCTCACAAAACTTTCTCTCAAGGCTAGAGTATATCGTCATAACAACGTATACCTAGAAACAGAATCTTCAAACTGTATTCTATTCGTCCTTCAACTCCGACCAGCAG
This sequence comes from Paragonimus heterotremus, assembly GCA_013368495.1. Lineage (NCBI taxonomy): Eukaryota > Metazoa > Platyhelminthes > Trematoda > Plagiorchiida > Troglotrematidae > Paragonimus > Paragonimus heterotremus. The sequence continues at coordinate 18,745 of LUCH01001657.1, forward strand.
CCAAAAGAGTTGGTAAAACGAGGAGATAAGCAATGTGGTTCGAACATCGTGTACACTTCGACTAGAGTAATTTGGAACCATCCGCATGTTAGCAATTGATGAAAACGTCAAGGTGTTCAAGGTCATGGTGCAGTTTCCCTTTGTCAATTCACTGGATGAGTAGTTCAATGGTAGACAGAGCCCAGTTGATCTGGCACGGTTTGAGTACACGAGGCTCTTCCAGACAATGTGAACTTTTACTCAGAAAAATAGAAGCCAATCATAGTCTTTCTGGTTACACGATTGGTAACATTAAGAGCGAGATGTATTAAACATAAGTGGCCAATGAGTGAACTGTAACGAGCACTATCCTCCACTGTTACAGTCAATCAATAGTTGATGTGTGAGTTGTATGTGCGTACGTTTAAGATACCAACCGTGGCTATGCCACGGTTTCCAATTGTTTATTTTCAACTATAGAGTTTCTCCGAGAGAAGACGATTCTGTGGAAAGCCAAGCCCAGTGCACTCCACTTCTGATAGAATAATGTTTGTAGACGAAACTGCATTTTCCATTCAGGGTGATACGTATCATAAGAACAAAATATATTGATCCAAGAAAGTCCACACGCTACTCAAGATAAACCGTGTTCAGGGAATGGTCTGATGTTGATGCTTAAAATGAGTCTATTCTGGGATGTGAGTTTCTTACGATCATTCTGTCAACAGTCAAATGTATCTGTATATATTCACTTCGCTCGTTCATTTACAGATGTTCATACTCGATGTCTGGTAATGTAACAACCGGGGGCTAAGTTCGCCTACTTACCAACTAACGTGACCTGTTCCAGTTTGTTTGAACACATAGGCCCCGGACGAATCCTAAAAGAACTTTGCGGATGATCCCCTAGATCATCAGATTCGGTGTTCACTGATCTATTCATCGTTGTCATTTGAAACCGAAGGCTTATATCCCCCGGCCTTCATCCATACTGAAGCCTCATTATGATCTGTCAAAATACCCCGACAACGCCAGAGAAGACTTGGTATATACGACAAGCAAAAAGAATTTTGTACCCGGTACGCAACGGCATATGATTAATTAATTTTATTTTTTTGTCAAATATTTTCATGGACTGATTGAAGAGATGAGGTCTTTGTTTCAACTGACTAACCTAGGCAACTGGTTGTTAGTATCTAAGTCTGATCAGCACAGTTTTGTTTATCACTATGGCATCCATTTCTTAAATCAACCCACACCATCGATTGCAAACAAGCCACGCCCACAATGGACACTAACACGGATATAGTCAGCTTACCACGTCCCAATATCACTTTGTTCCGGCAATAAAAAGACGGTAGGTGGTGGGTGGGTGCATCCGAGTAATCTCGGATCACATTGTGCAAATCGGATGCAATGAAACATTTGTCCAGCTGATTGCCACTGAACGTACGACAATCCAAGGCACAGATCGTAAACAGTTTGAACGATGACTTACACACAGACTGAACAAGTTCAAATCACAAACAAATTGAACACACGCCAACCCAGAAAATCTTTGACTGTGTAAGTACGTGAGCAGAAGCACTCACGAGAGTAAGAACGTCATTAAGGTCACAGATAGGGCCTCAGTGCCAGAGAATAAATCGCGTACGACTTAATACGGTTGGTTTCCTTTTGCATAGAAAAAGATCGGTAAATTTACTCAATGAAAAGGAGACTGACGAGTGCCAACTGCAAAGAAGCACGACTGACGTGATGACTAAATTCAAACCGAAATACAAGCACGGGATGCGCCACAACGGTAGCTGTACCCGCGAAAAATTGAGCACACAACAAATGGTGGCAAACCAAAAACCGAGGAAGCGGGGGTTCGTGAGTCAACAGCCGCGACAATTATTGAACGCATGTGAAAACAGCAAGTTACGTGGTCATCATCACCACAGAACATAATACATCAACAGGTAATATTAAGGCTTGGCTGCCGTAAGAACATTACCCAAAATATGTATTAAAAAACTTTTTTTCTTAAAAGAGACCTAATCGTGAAAAGTCGGGGCTTTGACCGGATTCGAACCAGTAACAAAAGCAGTATGCCTAAACGCAACAAGCGCTCTATCAACTGAGCTAAGAAGTCATGTCAGGAGCTCAGAAATTCCATATTTGGACCCTATTATCTACCCGTCCTACTGTCTCATATGGAATCTATCAAGAGATCACGGAGATCGACTGCCCCGGAAGTGGTGTTTTGCATCTACCAGTGAAAAATTTGTAGACGGGCTTAAACTGTCTACTGTTCGCATACAAAGACGATCAGATTACAGTAGCTAAGGTAGCCGTCAACACAAATTTAATGTCAAACGTACACGACTTTAAGATTGTTGGCACTGAACGACAAGTTCTTTTCTATGGACCACTGATAGAGACAACTCACGTAGTTCTGAAGGGGTTGCACATCTTTTGGACGCAACAGCTCGACGTTGGTGTAAAACAACATCAGTCGTGCGAAAATACCAGATAATTCAAGAGCAAGAAGAGTGAATAACGGGAGATCTAAAATGCATCCTCATAGAATACCGCCACTGGCGAGTTACTAGTCTGACAGCTGTAAATTCAACTTGACATTCCGCTCATATACGATTAGATTTTCCTCTAGCCACCTCAATAAGCGTTCAATCAAGGACGCGGTTCAGAAGATTCCATAACAGGATAAAATAACCAACCGTATCAAAAGCCTTGGAAAAATCGAAGTAGATTACACCATTGAGCAACCCTACATTAGCTGTCTTCGTCCAAAAACCGCAGACGTTCAGTAGTTTCGTGACGCATCAGAACCCCTTACAGAAATCAAGCTGCGCTTTAGCAGTGAGTTCTAGGTCTGTCATTTTGGTTCGGAGACAGTTAGTCGGTAAATCCTCTTTTACCTTATAAACCACTGAAAGTAAAGCTATTGATCCATAGCTTGCTGGATCACCTCTGCACTAATTCTTAGAGATACGTGTGATTGTGAACTCTTTCTAGATATACGGCCAGTTTTTCAGACAGTGACTGAAAGATACCATTAGCGGTTCTTCTAATTCGGTAGTGCAGCTTCTGGGGACAATCAGGGATATCAAGTCTGGACCGGATAAGTTGCATTGTAGTAGCTGTTTCGACTAAACGGTAATTTATGACACTAAAATTTAGGACAATTCAATTAAATCGTTCTTCATGCGTCTGAAAGTTGCTTGCGATGTGCATTCACACTTATGTATAACGGACAGTTTCGTTGTGAGTAGTATACTACTCACAAGCGACTTCAGGAACAAAAAGGCAAGTCCTAACGCCAGCAAGAGGGCAGACCAGAAGCGACTATCGAGATAGTGTGTACGCGCTATGGGGGAAGTGTCACCAAGGAGAATGACAACGTACTGCTACCTAATGTGTGTGAATGCATGTCAGCCGTGCAAACGAGTGTACGTGTTCGTTGTCCCATGTTTAACATAACCTGTACGGGAGTTCGTACAATAAACGAATTTGAAGGCCAAGCATCTTTTGCGGTCAGAACAATACACTATCTATTGTCCATAGTACCTACATCTGTACTGGTAAGTCAAACAGAAGTTTAAAAATTGTGAAATGCCAATCTTGCCCAGAGTTTATCCTCAACTTTTATGCGATATCATACTGACAACGAAAGCGTCCCTCCATTTTGCGATTGTGCTACATGACGTATGCATGAGAAGTAGATTTAGTTTGTTCTAGTTGATGACTGTTCCATCATGGACGTTTCAGTGCAATCAAACTTGTTGTCCAGTTTTATGGACACCTATTTATATAACTAGGTTGACGACAATTAGCCGGAACATACTTATAGATAGCTCTAAACACAAATTTGAAAATGCATTAAGAAAACGGAGGGAAAGAGCGTCTTACACACGTAATCATTATGAATCTGTAATGAAGTATTGACATGTTAAAAACAACACAGTCGAGTATAATGTACACGTGTTATTGAGAGAATAGCAAGTCTTGGCAGCTAACATGTCGAAAACCGCTAAGAGTTCAAAGCCCGTATCTATCCGAATGTAAGAGAATGGAGAGACACAGTAGCCATACCTATTGAAACGCATTTGCGTGGTTTATGGAACATTAATAAACCTTTTGTTATATCAAGTCTCCACATCAAGTTATTTTCATAATGACCTGAAAGGACCCCTTGAGGTTTGTAAAGAAAGTCAATAAGAAAGACTACACAAGTGATGCTGTCCAACACCCTGGACAGACGCCCATCACTCACAATAACATGTGTATGTCATTGAAAGAGGAGCACACAAAACCACCATCGAATTCAAATAGACTAGTACTGACCAAGTCGCAGGATCACCGTGGACAAACGCCTGGCCACCAGATAATGTTCCGGTGTGATACGTAGATATTGCAAATTTGTGACCGCTTTCAGCAAATAGTCCGGAACAAAGCGCGCTTCAGAGGCTAGACGCGCAGAGCATACCGCGGGATCTGTCTTTTCGTTCAACTCGGGAAACATGGCGTTCACGCCTGAGCAGGTAAAGACGAGAGACCAAAAGGAGAGAGTTTTAAAAAAACACAACGGATGGAAGGGCTCAGTAAAAAGACACGGCAGGAAGGTTAACAGTGAATGATTAATAAAACAGAAAAAGGTCACTGATCAATTAACTAACTTAAATCAGACAGGATCATGACAATTTTTGGTTTAAGGATGACAACAAACAAACCCCAAGATGTCGGGCGTTCAAAAACAGGAGAATACCTTGTGGAACTCGAAATGCGGACAATTCTGCACATAGCGTGACATGATGGGATGCAAAGTTAAGACGGTATAATGATTACGTGTTCAAGAGACACCGTGTGTCCGGTCTACGTATAAACAAGATGGGTGTGTTTCTTCGTTTGAATAAAATTTTGGCGCTTTAGAATCAAACCAGATTGTCAATAATCTTAAAAGATGTCTGTTCACATGTATGCAACCTCATTTTTTGATTGATTGACAGTGTATATGACAGACTTATCGCACATGTATCTAGAACTAACTAGCATAGTTAAATTCATAGCGTAAACAAACACATCTTTGCAACAGGTCGCCTACCAGAGGCGTACAGTCGAGTTTATTGCAAACGGAATTATGATGGATGCCATTACAAATCTTGTCTACATAGGGAGTGGTTGTATTACGGATGGAACGTTTAACACACGTACATCTTCATCCGACAGACTGGGACATAATCCAATCATTAAAACCAAAACGACAAACAGGTGCACTGGGCGCCCAGGAAACCCTACAACTTGATGGGATACGATATGCAGACGAGATCGGTATTGTACAATCCTCACCTGGTAAAAATATAATACGATAGTAGTAGTTTAGTTTACAATGTGTAATGATTGTATACACCTCGTGACAGAACTGCAGAAACCCTGTTGACGGATATGTTTATAAACCCAAGAACGTGCGCGCACCTTAACCGAAATACTTAATCACTACGCGAGAACTAATTACAAGAATGTCAATGTTTCACAATATTTCACACAGTTTCCGATCTCAAAAGATTATTTTTCGCACGGACACGTAAAAACGCAGAAATTGTTTCCGTATTTAAAGACGAATAGACAATGGATCAGGAAAAAACGTCAAAACGGGTATAGTCACTTGTACTGAGGAAAATGAGTTCAAACTTATGAAGTTTAACGAGACACGAGAATTTCAATCTGATTTTTTTTCGGGATATCTTTGTCTGAAAAAAACGCCGCCTGTTCATATACATTTTCTTCGTGTGGATGTTCGTTTCCTATGGGATTCAGAACCAGGATGGTACACAGGCCAATCAAACCCGGGTTACTGTGATAAAAAACACGACTTACCTATTAGTATTAATACACATCTATTGAGAGAAGAAGTTTCCATTACGCACCTGTGTACCAAAAAGCAGCAGATACTCTTCGAGGGCATTTGTAAAAAATACCAAGGTCTGCTTACCATCCAGCATGACAAGTATAGTCACTCCTTAGGGGAAAAACCTCTTCTAAATCATCATAGACAACTTGTCAAAATTTGGTGTGACAGACTGCTTCTGTTACTTCCGTAAATTATGTAAATAGTATGCCCAACCATCGAGATCTTTCAAGTTAGTTGTTTTGTCATGGAGAGTAACGTCACTTCAACAAACACTCTGTTAGACAAGATGCTTCACGCATTTTAACTGACGCGTATGTGTGATGTGGTCAGTGGAAGTGTTCATATTAAACTTCGATAGTTTATATATGATCATACTTCTGGCAGTTGCTGCGCTGTTCCCTTCTTGCCTTCCTCGGGTGAGAAACGTTTCCTGTGGTGATTAAGCAACCCCAACAAGTCTTATATCAGATCAATTGCGTAATAGCCCTTTTCAACCCGACCGCTTGGCTACGTCGTACATTGGAAAGTTGTTCGTGACCGTCAGCTGAAAATCTCCATTCTGGTCATTCCTATACCAAGGCAGACTAAAAACACTGATTTCTTTTTTCCATTAGATACATCTTCCGTAGTGTGTTTAGAATAACGAGACAACGACATTGAACGACAAATCGAAATATGCGTTCTAGCCACCAGCATGAGAACAGAAGAAAACCGGATTCACCAGTGACCAATAAGTATGTACTACTCTAATTTTTGTGTTCTAATCGATCGAGTACACTTCAGGAATTCTCGAACGAAGGTAGGTAATGACTACGGACTGGTCAGGTCAACACATGTAAATTGCAAGACGGCACCATGACCTTGTGACAGGACAAAGTTACTGAAGCACTGATTTGTTAGAAGATAACGCTCTCTTGTGCATGTGATGCCGAAAAATGGAAACAAGAATCTTTTCAATGCGCTGGCATAAGAAACAGAAGTTTGATTACAGTCCAGAAAAGATTCTGAAATCGATCATCGTAGACGAGAATGTAATAAACTCATCTTCTGAGCGCAACGCACTTCGATAGGAAAGACCGTCATGTATATGCAAAAACGAGAAAGGGGCAGTTTCCGTTCGAAATGCAGTTGTCGTCAGCACACACACACACACGAATCAAGAAGCACATACAATGCTTATCTAGTTCACCAAGACAATCCGATAAAAGATTAGTCCCAATTTAATACAACGCTACTTGTGAGCACTTAGAAACGCTCTAAAACCGGTAACACTCGCATTTGAACGTCATGAGGAAAATAAACCCCCAAAATGTTCATCACTGACAGTACCTATCTCCATCTTTAAGAGTTACCATTTTAAACATTCATTGAGAATTCAACGAAATACGAAACGGTCTACTTCGCAGCTATAAGGTTAAGTATTTTTGGCCGGACTTTCGATAATTTTGCACAGATCACTTCGGACTTCCACATGACAGAGTGAAATATGTCAACTGTTAGTGTGAGCGAGGTTTCATCACAAAATGATCTGATATAATATGAAATAGGAATTGGCATAAAAACGGTTTTTCCACTAGTATATGGCTCTTCATCTGTTGGCATCATTAGTAGAAGGTGAAACAAAGTATGACCTCTATTTTGTTCCAAAATTTCAGCAAAACATTTGTTCGTGCTATCAGTCAAACGTTCGCGTTCCGTTTCACTCAAAACATTCCACGCTTGTTGAACAGTTTTCTTGAGTTACACTTTCGACTGGAGATTTGGGTTGTTGCAATACGCAAACTTGGATGATAGACCCCGCAGATAATCTACCGGGTTGAATCAGAGCCCACAGGTGGTCACTGTACTAATTTGGTTGCTCATTAGCTACTGTTTTACCCTCTGAACAGTTGTCTTTTTGGAACGTCCCAAGTTCACCTTCTGTATTGGCCTAGAAATGTTGACAGATAAACGGAAAATGCCGGAATATGTAGGTGAACGTTCTCTCTTCCAAGTATAAACACCGATTCCAACTGTGTGAACGAAACAAGAACTTCTTACGCTGATGCCATCAAACGATCGTCTAGTGTAGACATCAGGCTTTTTATGTAAACCACGTCAGTAATAGTACCAACCGTCTAGGTCGTTCACTGTAATTTTCTTTCCACCAGAGAAGGCCACCATGTGTTGGTGATCTGTCCAGCTGATGCGATCCTCCTGACAACTTATCTTCTTTTCCCTCATGATACTTCTTCAACGGCGGTATCGAACAAAGCACCTACCGACGACTCTTTTATGATCCCGTGAATTGTGGTGTTTGAAGATTCCAATATCAAATCCAGCGTGATAGTGCGGAGGCTATCAGTTTTCGAAGACACCTTACACAGTACTGCCTAGTTCGCCTGATATATATATATATATATATATATATATATATATATATATATATATACATGGCTCCTCCTCCATTGACTAGCTTATTTCTACAGTATCTTTCACGTGCCAGTTTTTAAATTATTTGGACGTCCACTTTCTTACTGTAAATATCCATTACATTGCATTAAAACCATGCCTCACGCGGAATTTGTTTGCTTCATTTCTTTAGGCATTCGTAAAAGGCAAAAAACGGGTTGTAGCCCGTTGGTTTTTAGAGGAAGTCAATCTGTGAGTGCCGCTCGACAGGTTATCGTTATTCCGCCGATCAGTGATGGCGACTATTCCAATTTGAATATAACTGAGCATTAGAAGTGTCACGTGCCTGGACCATGCGCGAAGAGTTGACATTGCAATAAGTGACTCCATAATTGTGAGGCAGTCATTTCTGATCGTTCTTAGTAATAGATCTCAAAATACATCGTGTTAAAGGCTCACTCACGCGGAAGATTGATCTTTCTTACTCTCTCATACAAAATCGAGTCGATCCACGTAGACTGAATAACAGGTAAGTAGAAGAACACAAATGACCTTATGACTGCAAGATAGGAGATATCGATAAGTGACTCAAATCTCATGAGTGTAGACACCAATGTGATGAGTAATGTGGCACAAATGGTTGGGTTGGATCACTAACCAATGGTTATTCCAAGATAAGTTGTTCCATACCACAATGCAGTCGAATGAGATGAGCTAACCAGAAGTAAACTGTTTGTTCACATGTGAACGAAAAAAAACGGTTGGATTTTTCATTACTTGAAGAAAATTGTGATCGAAACAGTGACAAACACACTGGGGAAACTCACGTTTGAGAACAATTTCACCAAACATGACAAAAGGGCCGGCTTCGAACAGTAATCCTTCGTTACCTATTTGCACATGAGCCCGACCTTGGAGCAGCAGAATAGCATAGTTGGCCCACTGATTCGGCCGATAGAGGACATTAGCTTCATCATCCTTCGGACTAAGAGGAGTTATTGAGGGAGGTGGGGAAAGCGCAGTGTAATAAGATAGGTTTGACGGAAGTATATTTGGTATGGCTACTTAGTAAAAAATGGGCCCTTAGATGGATAAAAGCATGTATGTAGTACAGCAGTCCAAAAGCCTAACCAGTTACATGCATATGAGCAAATTGTGAATTAATGTTATTCGCAGTCGATCACAGATAATTGATTATGACAAAAACATGGTTGTTCAAAAACGAACGCCTATGTAGACAATGAGGTTAAACCAACTGACGAAACAAAACAATGCAACGATGATCCATTTGGCGGGCGTGCGATTAACATGATTCACATTCTAGAATGCCCAGTTGAAAGAAACTTGGAGTAAAGTGGTAAAAAAGCGCAAAACTTCCTGTAAGGAAAGGTGATCGAATTTGACAGTCCATGCGTGTAAACGATGAATTTTCTGCTAATTTGATGTGATGTTAAGCCTAGTGCGCTGTTCTGATTCGGCAGATTGTGCCGACTAGGACTTTGGTCCTTCCAGGTTCAAACATGTCAGATAAGTCAAAGGGGAGCAGCCAAACAAAAAACAGTTGCGCTCCTAGCCTTGTTTCACATATTGTACTACTGACTACGAGGGGTGCTTGGGCAGTAAGACATGAATTTGGGTACACAACAGAACTATATGTATAGCTGCAGCACTGTTGTCTTTCGCGAATAGAAGGAGGGCGTTAGAGAGTGCATGCTCAAACAAAGACCACCCCGATCGCCCAACGGTTAACCGTGACCGCCGATGTATTATGCGATATGGCAGAGAAAACCTGCACTAATTCTCATACATACTTCAATTACAATACATCTACTGCGCGCAGCGGTAATCAGAACGAGTCATCAACGTCTTATTCACTGTACCTCAAGCTGGGTTAGCCTCTCACTGTCAAGTGGGCCAGACTTTCCAATCAACGGCTCAGGGTGGGATCCTCAGGGAAACCCTATAATCCGTCGCTTTTCGAATCAGGACCGTGAGCTAGAAGTTGCGGATGGAGTCCCTCAAGAAAATCTTGTTTTCATTTGTCCCACAAATCAACCGATTAAACCAGAGACTCAACCTGAGGCCCAAAATGTCAACCTGAGACATACCATGGACATGGAATGTGCGTGCGCTGCCGGATCGATTCATAACCGGATGGCCGAAACGTCACAATCCGCTGATTTCCATGAAATTGGTCGGCTACGTCATCGGTTTTTTAGCAAAGGTAAGCTCAAAAAGCAAGTGCTAGGTACATCTTCTACTGAAGAGACCTGGCGCACGGTGATTGTTCCTTGTCAATTCTCTGATGACAGACGAAACACACGGCAACAGCCCCTCGAATCATGTCCATGTACATGCGACTCCGTCGAAGTAAGCCTGCCACATTTCGTAGTGTTTATGGTTCAAATATATGCCACATCGATGATACACAGGGTCACAAGCTGGTCAGGACCAAACTGTTTATGTTTGTTCACAAGCAACAGTGGCAGAAAGTGGATATTAGGCAACTGCAGAACTCAAAGCCAACGACGATATCTCAGCCCGCAGTTGAAGTTCCTGTGAAAAACCCTTCTGTATCCACTATCCCTAATAGTATGTGGGAATATCTTAAGGAACAGATCACGGTGGCAGCCATCGAAACAAACGGTATCCAGCGCCAGGAACGACTGAATGACAACAAAGCAGTTATCTGCAGCCTGCTGGCGTAACGAGCAATCGAAACTAGTTAACGTGCACGGATTGAATTTAAAGTGACCGCTACGTCAACGTCGCGCACAAGGACCCTGAAGCAACGGACAGTCAGACATTCAAAGAGGACAGTTGCATTTAAACTACCGCTGCGTATTGCGTAATATAACTTTGGATACAATCTCTGTCTGCTCGTTTGGTTGCATGCTACAATAGGACGCAAGAGTAAAATTGTTGATGTTCCCACAATGAATTCAAACAATGAAGACAACAGTCATGCTCCGGAGGGTTCACCGTCAACTCGTCGAAAAGCGTGTTAGGCTGGTTGACACGGGAGTGTACGCGCATTTCTGGTCAAGTCGCTCGACTCCATCGTCTCAGTGTTTTGGCCACCGCAGTCGGTAACACCTGGCTGCTGACACGTCCCTGTGGTCGTTTCAGCGCTCGGAAAACAACGTCGGTCTGAGAACCAGCATGCGTCGGTGACTGCAAATGGACAGACTAAAAATACAGTATTTCCCCCAACGGACTGTTATTATGATAACTTTTTGACTAGACGATGAATAATAAAAGGCTGCATTCAGGAACGAAACAGGTTTACAAATTTCTAGATGATTGGTCGAAAGCTAACAATTTTCCCATAGAATCTGAAGCAGGTCGTGCTGTGTTTTTAGGTTTACCGCGCCATTTGTGGTCTCTGACGTGACGTTTTATCGCCATGCCGCCAATCTGGCAAGCTACGCATGTCATTTCTCAGTTTTTTGGTCTTGTTATCGAGCCATGTCGTTCCACATCCTGTCAACGTGTCTTATTTGGCCATATCATCCATGATGAGGGTAACTTGTTGCGTTATCGAAATCGGTGGGGACAGCTCTTTCAGAAATGCTGTCCACATTGAAGTGCCTTGTTCTCTTGAAACCTACACTGTCTGGAAAAATGCCGTGTGTCAGTTGAACTGGACTAAGTATCATACCGGTGGACTGCGACCAATGTGTCGTTTTAAGGAAACAACTACTGGTTCCGAGACCATTTTTATACTTCCTAAATGAACCATACGCAGCATGCAGATATTACAGTTAGCTAGAACTGGCTATATGTTCTCCATGTACGCTTATCGGTGCCGTTAACAGCGTTATGCCAGACAATTTTTACATTCCGTGCAATA